>CM042409.1:8386435-8398935 GCA_023634145.1 Thymallus thymallus
TTGTAGGATTATAACCATGTGGGAAAGTAATCATTTTTACAGTATATGTAACTATGCATACATCCCAGCAAACCTGGAACAATCTCAGAACATTGGCTAAGATTCCCATTAAGTTTTAGTTAGGGTTTTATCTAACATTAGGATGATAACGTCCCAATAACATTCAGAGAATAATGTTTTAAATGAAATATCCTTGCAATGTTTTCACTAACATGTTGTGAACAACATCTTTAACAACCACCACAGAACATTACCCCAAAGTTCTCATCAGGTAATGTAATAACACAATGTACCAGTAATGTTTTCCCAGCTAACCAAAACTGGTTCTGTGAAAGTTCTCATAACACAAAAACGTTCCATTCGTGGTGATGATTACAGAATGTTTGCATAAAACCTTTGCCTGATGTTACGAAAACATTCCAAGAACACATTCAATCTGTTCTTTAAAGGTTCCCAGAATGTTTCATTTGGTTGTGGGAACAGTCTGGTGACACCATTGTGGGGACATCACAAAAGATATGTTCCCAAATCACAAAAACTGTAATGCAGATGATTCTACAATGTTTATTTTAGGGTGCAAAAAACATTCACCTGATGCTACAAGAATGTTCCCAGAATGCATTTTGGCTGTTCTATAAAAGGTTCCCAGAATATGCCATTAGGTTGTGGTAACATTGTGGGGACATCACAAGATATATGTTCCCAATAAACCAAAACTGTCCAGTTGCGCTGACATTCAGATAATGTTTGTATCAGGGTGCACAAAACATTCATTTGATATTGCAAGAATGTTGACAGAACAGCCTTTCTAAGTTATTTAAAGGTTCCCAGAACATGTATTTAGGTTGTGGGAACAGTGTTCATACATTACAAGAGATCGGTTCCTAAAACACTAAATATGTTCAGTTGTGATGACATTCATTCAATGTTTAAGTTAGGTTGCTCAGGACATTCCCTTAAAGTTGTAAGAATTAAATATAGTCAGTTTGTATGATATTCAAGGTAAATTTGTTTTATGTTTAACATAATACTCCATTGATGTTCACATTTGTATTATACATTTTACCAGGTCTTGGAGGTCCTCAGAACATTTCAAGTACATTTAGAACATTTTATATTTAAGTTTTACCACAACATTCTCAGCATGAAAATTTAAGCAGATTGGAATACATCCCCTTTTTGTGTCTCTCCAGATGTAATGGCAATTCTCATTTGAGGACTGTATTGTAGGTGATATAGAGACATTTTGTCTCTCCAGATGTCATGGCATTTTAATTTCATTCAGAGGACATTTGAACAGCATTTAATCATACAAACAACAACATTTGACTATATAAAAAAAGTGATCCTAGATCAGCACTCGTAATCTTAAATACCTTGTAAACATTGGCCCAGAAGTATGCAGCATATAAAGAGGGTGGGTGAAGTGATGGTGAATAACCCAGTTACCAGTTAGTGTCTAAAAAGGATCAAAAGGAAGCATGGAATTTCTGATTGACCATACATCCATGGCTATATACTGAAAAAATAAGATGTAAAAGAGCTTCCCTGGTGGCGCAGAGCATAAAAGACCTGGCTTGGGAACCAAAAAATGCAGATGCACATGTGCAGATTGCACATGTGCAGATTGTCAACATATGAAGTGTAAACATATGGTGTTTGTATGATTAAATGCTGTTCAAATGTCCTGTGAAGGAAAATAAAATAATGTGTGTAAATAGCCCACCCTACTACCTCATCCCCATATTGTTATTTTTGCTCATTTGCACCCCAGTATCTCTATTTGCACATCATCATCTATCACTCCAGTGTTAATGATAAATTGTAATTATTTTGCCACTATGGCCTATTTATTTCCTTACCTTCCTAATCTAACTACATTTGTACACATTTGTACATAGATTTTCTATTGTGTTATTGACTGTACATTTGTTTATCCCATGTGTAACTCTGTGTTGTTTTTGTCGCACTGCTTTGCTTTATCTTGGCCAGGTCACAGTTGTAAATGAGAACTTGTTCTCAACTGGCCTACCTGGTTAAATAAAAGTGAAAAAAAAAACAACATTTGCATGCTCAGAATGTTGTGGTAATATTAGGTCAAACTTTAAATATAGCATTTTGTAAATGTTCTTGTATTGCGTGATCATCAATGGAATATCTTGTTAAACCTAAAACAAATATGGTGCTCTAATGTACGGTTCATAAAACTCACTTATTTAATTCTTACAACATTAAATCAAATCGTAAAAAATGTAATTGTCACATGCATACAACAAGTGTAGACTTCACCGCTTACTTACGAGCCCTTTCCCAACAGTGAGTGTGCATAGAGCCAGTGGGGGTCAATGTAAATAGTCCGGGTAGCCATTTGGTTAACTGTTAAACTGTCAAATGTTTTGGGTGTAAAAGCTGTTCAGGAGCCTTTTGTAATTATAATTTATAAATAATTATTTTTTTCCCATGCTTGTCTCAAAGCAGCGCGAAATGTTGCTGAAACAGTTGACCACACGTGGATAGGCTAATGCTTCAAATGTATTATAACAACTGGATGTCTTTGGGAGTTTCAGAAAGCAACAATGTGATGCCTTCAATTGCATTAGCCAACTTAATTCCAAATTTTTCGAAAAAAAAAGGCAACATCGACAAAGGCAACACTGAGTGGCGCAGCAGTCTAAGGCACTGCATGTCAGTGCTAGAGGTGTCACTACAGACCCTGGTTCAATCCCGGGCTATATTACAACTGGCCGTGATTGGGAGTCCCATAGCGCGGCAAACAGTTGTCCCAGTGTTGTCCGGGTTAGGGGAGGGTTTGGCCAATGTAGGCCGCCATTGTAAATAAGAATTTGTTCTTAGCAAGTGGATTATTTTGCTCTTCTTTCGCAGTCGCTTAGTAGCCTAGGTCTAATCAATTCATGTGATTTTGTTTAACTGAATCTCATCTGTAGGCTATATTTGGTTAATTCTCTACATTTAGCATGCAATAATATAGCCTAAATCAAGTGTAGGCCTATTATTTTGCTCGATCACATACAGGCAACTCCAAAAGGTTGGGAAATATGAACACGAGACTCTTTTGAAAATATAGATTTGTCATGATGCCCGCTTCCCCATTTCTTGTGGGGCAGTTTATGACTTAATGACGCATGTTAAATTCTTTGCACTCTCTCTCTATCTCTCTCTCTCTCTCTCTCTCTCTCTCTCTCCCTGTATATGCAGAAAGAGAGAGAAAGAGAGAGTCAGAGGATGTATCTTGTTAGAACAAAGGATATTCTCCCGCCAATACTCCTCCATCCCAGAATTTGAGAATTATACAATATTTCTATTTTAGAAAATGTGGGAAAGGGTCAGTGGAGAATCCAACAACAATCCTGTTGATTTTTGTTTCATTTTGTGACATTATGGAAGACAGTAGGACAATATAACTGTATCTTTTAAAGTGTACATCTCTCAGTTATTAGCTCTGCATCGGATTGTTGTTTAAAACAAATGATTAAGTATAAGATGTCCACACAATGTTCCCAGAACCTAAATAAATATTCTGGGAACCTTTAAAAAACAGCCAAAATGTGTTCTGGGAACGTTCTTGTAGCATCAGGTGAATACGTTTTGCACCCTAAAAGAAACATTGTAGAATCATCCGCACAACTGGAAAGTTTTTGTGTTTTGGGAACATATCTTTTTTGATGTCCCCACAATGTTCTCACAGACTGTTCCCAAAACCTAAGGAAACATTCTGGGAACCTTTAAAGAACAGATTAAATGTGATCTAGGAACGTTCTTGCAACATCAGGCAAATGTTTTATACAAACATTCAGTAATAATCACAACAACTGGACAGCTTTTGTGTCATGAGAACATTTTCCACGACCTAAAAAAAATTCTGGGAACTTTCACATTTAAATTTTTAGTAGACTAGAACCAATTTTGGTTTGCTGGGATGTGACTGTGATAGGAACTTGTGTGAAAGTTTTCTCATGACCACATGACCATACCCGTATATTATGTTTATCCTGCATTGGAGGTGTTAACCATGTTATTACATTTCGCATATTGAAGAGAAACCAGCCCTTTATCGGAGATTGATTGAAATTGGGGTCTGATGGAGTCACAATGTACAGTATGACAGAACCACTCTATTCGTCGCCTTATCAGCGAGGATACTCACCTTGGCTACATTCACATAGTCGTCATCTGACAGAGTGTCTAGCATCTCCATCACCGACATCTTCATCAGTTTCAGAGTGAGTCCACTGACACTGCCACTCCTACAGGCACAACACACAACCATCAGCGCATTGAGCCATACAGTTCAATCTAAACGGCTCCATCTTAAATCCTCATCCAGACAGTATGGTACAGCCACAGGAGGTTCTACAGTGACGGTCCCACTGTAGAAGGTGAACTTTCGCCCCAGTCTGAGGTCCTGAGCGCTCTTGAGCAGCTTTTCATCAACGATCTCTCTCTGTACTTTGCTCCGTTCATCTTTCCCTCGATCCTGACTAGTCTCCCAGTCCCTGCCGCTGAAAAATATCCCTACAGTATCCCTACAGTAACTCCAAGCGGGCTGTTGTGCCTTTTTTTGAGGAGTCGCTTCCGTCTGGCCACTCTACCGTAAAGGCCTGATTGGTGGAGCGCTGCACATATGGTTGCCCTTGTGGAAGGTTCTCCCATCTCCACAGTGGAACTCTGAATGGTGAATGGTGGAGGCCACTGTGTTCTTGGGGACCTTCAATGCTGCAGAAACGTTTTGTTACCCTTCCCCAGATCTGTGCCTTGACACAATCCTGTCTCGGAGCTCTACGGACAATTCCTACGACCTTATGGCCTTATATGGACCTTATATAGACAGGTATGTGCCTTTCCAAATCACATCCAATCAATTGAATTTACCACAGGTGGACTCCAATCAAGTTGTAGAAACATCTCAAGGATGATCAATAGAAACAGAATGCACCTGACACAATCTGTAATTTATTTCATCTGTAATTTATTTCACCACTATGGTCTATTTATTGTCCTACCTCCTAACCTTACTGCATTTTGCACTACATTTTGCACTCTGTATATAGATTTTCTATTGTGTTTTTGACTATGTTTGTTTACTGTGTAACTCTGTGTTGTTTTTGTCGCACTGCTTTGCTTTGTCTTGGCCAGGTCGCAGTTGCAAATGAGAACTTGTTCTCAACTGACCTACCTGGTTAAATAAAGGTGATTTTTTTTTTTTTAAATATATATATATTTTTGAGTCTCATAGTAAAGGGTCTGAATACCTATGTAAATAAGGTATTTCAGTTTTGAAAATAAATCTAAAAACCTTTTCTCGTTTTGTCATTCTGAGGTATTGTGTGTAGATTGATGATCATTTGTATTTATTTAGCCAATTTTAGAATAAGGCTGTAACGTAACAAAATGTGGGAAAAGTCAAGGGGTCTGAATACTTTGCGAATGCACTTTATATTATAGCAAGAGATCTGTGACGATTATTATGATTGAGAGGGAAATCTAGATATTCTGTAAACCAACAGGTGGCACTAGAGACATTTACTGTTCCTGCAAAGATGCCACTGGGGGGTGAGGGAGGACAGGAGGGAGCAGAGAGACGAGAACAGGAGAGGGATAGAGGACAGGAGGGAGCATAGAGGGAGAAGGAGGACGGAGAGAAGACAGGAGGGAGCATAGAGGGAGAAGGAAGATGGAGAGAAGACAGGAGGGAGCATAGAGGAAGAAGGATGGGGAGATAGGGAGGAGGAGGACGGAGAGAGGGAGAAGGAGGACGAGAGAGGACAGGAGGGAGCATAGAGGGAGAAGGAGGGCGTAGAGAGTGAGAAGGAGGATGGAGAGAGGGAGGAGGAGGGGGAGAGATGGCGAAGGAGGGAGGAGAGATGGAGAAGGAGGGAGGAGGAGGGAAGAGAGAGGGAGGGAGAAGAAAGGGGGAGAGAGGGAGGAGGAGGAAGGATAGAGGGGAGAGAGAGGGAGGGAGAAGGAGGGGGAAAGAGGGAGAAGGAGGGAAGAGAAATGGAGAAGGGGAGAGGGGAGAAGGAGGGAGGAGAGAGGGAGAAGGAAAGCTTGACGAAGAAAGACTGAACATCTAGATACTCACACGTCCACGATGATGATCATGTCCTTGGGAGATGATGCACCTTGGATGTACCTGTAAAAAGAAAGAGGGGTTTAACAAGTTGTATTAGTCTTCACTGCGTAGAATTGAACTGCTAGATTTGAACTGGATTCCAGGTTACAATAAGCTGGGCTACAGTATGTTAATATGTAGTAACCTGTTCAGATTATATTGAAATGCTGAAATGGAGCATGAGCTTTCAAGAGCTTTGTCTAAATCGATTCTAAGCTTTGTTGAGACTGGTTGAGGCAAGCTTGAATGGAGTCCCGGCTTAGCTAAGGTTAATTTAGGTAAAGCTATGTTTGCATGGATTTAAAGCTTTGTTGAGTAACCTGTACAGATGTAGGATCTTAATTTGATCACCCTGTTACAGGAGAACTTGAAATGTAGAAATTGTAGTGAATTTGAGGTTTATAAAGGTTTCTGTAGTTTGTCATTTCAGATGAGATTTTCCCTTACAAAAAATGTATCAACCCCTACAAAAAAGTCCATTCATTATAATCCACATAAAATGTAACATTTACTGTTGCAAACTGGCTAAAATGAAGAACCTACATCTGTACGTATATATCTGGAGTCTGAGTAACCTGAGTCTTTATACAGAGTTTGTCTCAGCTGTTTTAAATGTATATAGTTTTAGCCTGATCTAAAGAGATTTCGGCCATGTTTCTAAGCAGGCTGAGCCGGGCTGACCTGAGTTTTGAGGAGTCTGAGCTGAGCTAAGCGCTGTCTGTCAGTAAAATAAGAGTTGTAGTACTGATGCTCAATTCCCCTGATGACTCAGTTCGGTGTCAAACACATTATTTACTATGTCAGCGAGAGACACAAGCTGCTTAACACCATTATGCTACAGATGCAAAGCTACTCCCAAAATAGGGCAGCTATGTGTGTGTGTGTGTGTGTGTGTGTTTGTGTGTGTGTGTGTGTGTGTGTGTGTGTGTGTGTGTGTGTGTGTGTGTGTGTGTGTGTGTGTGTGTGTGTGTGTGTGTGTGTGCGTGTCAGCCATGATGGTGCAGGGCAGGTCTGTGGGAAAGCAGAAACACAGTAAGACACACAGAACCAGGGATGCTAGACAATTTTTGCTCTGGAAAAGCCACAAACACAAACGTCTGTCCAATGCTGATAGAAGCTGACATATAGAGGCAAATTAGAAAGCATTCATTCCCTTCCAACTGTAATTAAAATCACATTACACCTGACACAAATGGAGCAGAGATTGATGTAACATTATAGACCTTCTCCATAGTTTGGTGGGAGGTTAAAATGCTAACGTTGAGTTAGTTTGGCATGCTGAGGACTGAGCAGAGCAGACCGAGTGGTTAGCAGGCATCTTTAAGCGGAGGCAGAGGCAGAGGCAGAGACAGAGGCAGAGACAGAGGCAGAGACAGAGGCAGAGACAGAGGCAAAGACAGAGGCAGAGGCAGAGGCAGAGACAGAGGCAGAGACAGAGGCAAAGACAGAGGCAGAGGCAGAGGCAGAGGCAGACCAATAATCAGGATTCTCTTTCTGCTGTTAACAAGCGGTTCTGCTGTGTGTGGAGGCAGGCCAGCTGCCTGTGAGCCAGTGAGGCGCTCTTCTTAAACCGGACCAAGCCAATACGGAGGAAAAGAAGAACTGAGTCCTTGTAGGCCTTGCTACTACCACAAGCCCTTGCTCAACACTTAACAGGCAGGCTCCACACCATCACTCCAACCTGCACACTGACCCCTGACCTCTGTTCCACTGCTGTCCCTCAGCACCGCTGTGGCACCAAATCCCAGCTTCAAACACAACCAGGGCCTTTACTCTCTTGAAACCCCTTCTGAAACCCTAGGACAGAACACAGTCAGGCCAGCCACCAGTACCACTGCCGCCACCGACACATGAGAGGTTGATTAACCGAGCATGCCCAGAATAGGCAGAAGTGTGTGGGGGAGGGGGGAACTCCAATTAATTTCAATAATAGAGAACGCCACATCAAAGGTAGAACTTCCACAGCTCTCCACCACTGTGTGGCATTTGGAATAAGGTTTGGAACTATGAAGCATATTGGCATGACTTGTTATTTTAATGATGGAAATCTTAATTTGAGAGAGAGAGTGTGCATGGGGAGAGAGAAGGGGAGAGAGAAGAAGAGAGAGTTAGACTGCACGCAGTGATGACTTCATTCTGTGGGTAGATGGAGTTGGGAAAGTGGTCATCGATGCAGTACCCAAACCCAGTCAGAATTTCTAAAGAAGGTGAAGGCCCTAGACCGTAGCAGCACCAACAGAGTGGCTGGTGGATTTCATTAAATCCTCCAGCTAGACTCTTTATCACAGTAATTCATGGGTTAAATGTTAATAACAGCCCTCACTGGTTCAACCTCAGCTGCACCACAGTCACATAACACAGTGAAATACTAAGCTATCATTAACTCCCCATATGTGTTAGGGAATGTCACTTTTATACATACTTTTTCTCTTGGGGGTTTGAGTAAAGCACAGAGAAGAGAGAGGAAGGGGTGGGATCACTTGCAACAGAAGTTATACTGCTTTTAATTTAAATCAATTTATTTAACCTTTATTTAACTAGGCAAGTCAGTTAAGAACAAATTCTTATTTACAATGACGGCCTACCAAAAGGCAAAAGACCTCCTGCAGGGACAGGGGCTGGGTTTAAAAATAAGAGAGACAAAACAACACTACCAAAAGAGATACCTAAGACAACAACATAGCAAGGCAGCAACACATGACAACACAGCATGGTAGCAATGTAACATGACAACAACATGGTAGCAGCACAAAACATTGTACAAACATTATTGGGCACAAACAACAGCACAAGAAGGTAGAGACAACAATACATCACGCAAAGCAGCCACAACTGTCAGTAAGAGTGTCCTGATTGAGTCTTTGAATGAAGAGATTGAGATACAACTGTCCAGTTTGAGTGTTTGTTGCAGGTCGTTCCAATCGCTAGCTGCAGCGAACTGAAACGACCCAGGGATGTGTGTGCTTTGGGGACCTTTAACAGAATGTGACTGGCAGAACAGGTGTTGTATGTGGAGGATGAGGGCTGCAGTAGATATCTCAGATAGGGGGGAGTGAGGCCTAATAATCATCAACCAATGGGTCTTGCGACGGGTATACAGAGATGACCAGTTTACAGAGGAGTATAGAGAGCAGTGATGTGTCCTATAAGGAGCATTGGTGGCAAATCTGATGGCCAAATGGTAAAGGACATCTAGCCGCTCGAGAACACCCTTACCTTCCGATCTATAAATGATGTCTCTGTAATCTATTTAACTAGGCTGCCACAACAGAAGTTATACTGCTGCCACAACAGAAGTTATACTGCAGCCACAACAGAAGTTATACTGCTGCCACAACAGAAGTTATACTGCTGCCACAACAGAAGTTATACTGCTGCCACAACAGAAGTTATACTGCTGCCACAACAGAAGTTATACTGCTGCCACAACAGAAGTTATACAGCTGCCACAACAGAAGTTATACTGCTGCCACAACAGAAGTTATACTGCTGCCACAACAGAAGTTATACTGCTGCCACAACCAATCTTTTTTTGTGTGCTCTAGGGCAACAGTGTCTAGATTTGTATTTGTGGTCCTCTCTCTCTCTCCCCCCCCCCCCCCCCCCACCCCCTCTCTCTCCCTCTCTTTCTCTCTCTCTCTCTCTCTCATTCCTAAAAGTGAATTGTATTTATTTCTGCCTTGAAGCAAGCAAGTGAGGGGGGAGAGTGGAGTGGAGTAGAGTGGTTTAAAGGGGGCTATTTTTCAATCTCCAGGCTGATGTATAGTAGTTCCATGGTATGACTGATAAACCATCATGGATTGAAGCTGATAGTAATATGACTGCTACGTCTGATCTTTCATATTTGCCTCATGGATCCAGATGTGTTGTTTATGCATGGGTTCCATTCTGTAATTACCTCTTGGCTCCAACCCGCTGATGCCATTCTTTCCCTGTCATTACCCAGTCTCCTGCGTGCCAGGGCCAGGTAAGGACCAGATGGACCTGGCTGGTGCTGAACTGAGCCCAGGCACTCGCCCACCACCACCCCAATAACACCATCCACCACCAGCTATACAGCCATCAGCAATGCCCCTGCCACACACCCTCACACAGAACCTCTCTCTCCCTCTTTCTCTCTCTCTGTCTCTCTCTCTCTGTTATTTAATGGTAATTACTCTACATAATCTAATAACAACATACTACTTAATGACAGTCACTCTCTGCATCCTAAGTGGCCACACAATGATGACTATACGTAGGCCCATGTTGATGTGTACACTTCATCAGTGGTAGCTGTTTGGACCAATGTTTCAAGCAATCATTGTAGGCTAATCTGCAAATGGAAGTAAACACTATTCAGCCACTCACAGTGTAAATATTTGTTTGCATGACAACATAAAACAGTCAAAATGATTTGTTTAAGGGAGGGGAGAGGTTACGGCACTAAATGAGGACAGATTGAAGTGGTAGAAACCCCCAACATCTTAAAAGAAACACATTACACAACCAATAGAACACAATGACTTTCTGCGTGGCTGTGATTGTATTTCTGTACCATCGTGGCAGTCTGGTAAAAGAGTCTCATTGGAATTCATGAAATAGTATTATCACGGCGCAGTGCTGTAAAATCAATATATTAACTGTGCCGGGGGGCTAACACTCTTAGGAGATTGTGTTTATGCACCCTGACCCGTTGAATCGGGGGAATTATCTCCGTACGTTTCAGATGATACATGATGATATAACACTATACATGGAGTGGCCCAGGTTCATCTTATTCTGGAATCTAGTACGTGTGCAGGCGTATGGCTGTGTGTGTAATTGTGAGAGTATGTGTGCATGAGCACATGTTTCTATAAATATCTCTTTATGTGTGTTTCTGAATGGATATATTGTACTGTATGTATAGAGGACATGTATAAGTATCTATGGGTTGCAGTGTTTTGTATGTACATCCTGTGACTGTGTGAATACTAACAGGGTATGTTTCATCTGTGTGTGTGTGTGTGTGTCTGTGTGTGTCTGTGTGCGTGCGTGTATGGGTGTTGTGATGATGGGCTTAGTGCTCATGTGGATGTGGCTGCCGAATGAAGATTAAATGAAGATAAAAATATAGGACGATGTGGCCTAGAGAGCCTGCAGGATGAGCCTGCAGGAGGAACCTGCAGGAGGATGAGATGTTGTCTTCCTATTATTTATAAGACTTCTGGTTGATTATTTGAGGGGTTGATACCAAGAGCCACATTTCCATATTTCATGTTGTTCCCATAGTATGAAATATTATGAATTTATATGTTACGGTAAATGTTTAAAATCAGGAAACTGAAAGACAACATTTGAATTCAGACAATCAAACAGTAGCTATAAAGTTTACTAAAATAAACCTAAACTGATTGATTTACAGATTTGGATTGACTTACTGACTCTTGACAAAATCACCTGTTGCATGCTTTATGGGGCCAAGATCAAAATTGCCATGCAAACATTCATACTGTGACACAGTCATGATCATCATTTTAAACATTCATAATGTGACACAGTCATGGTTATCATTTTAAACAGTTATACTTTGACACAGTCATGGTTATCATTTTAAACAGTTATACTTTGACACAGTCATGATCATAATTTGAAACATTCATACTGTGACACAGTCATGATCATCATTTAAAACATTCATACTGTGACACAGTCATGGTCATCATTTCAAACATTCATACTGTGACACAGTCATGGTCATCATTTTAAACATTGATATTGTGACACAGTCATGATCATCATTTAAAACATTCATACTGTGACACAGTCATGGTCATCATTTTAAACATTGATATTGTGACACAGTCATGATCATCATTTAAAACATTCATACTGTGACACAGTCATGGTAATCATTTCAAACATTCATACTGTGACACAGTCATGGTCATCATTTCAAACATTCATACTGTGACACAGTCATGGTCATCATTTCAAACATTCATACTGTGACACAGTCATGATCATCATTTTAAACATTCATACTGTGACACAGTCATGGTCATCAATTAAAACATTCATACTGTGACACAGTCTTGGTCATCATTTAAAACATTCATACTGTGACACAGTCATGATCATCATTTTAAACATTGATATTGTGACACAGTCATGATCATCATTTAAAACATTCATACTGTGACACAGTCATGGTCATCATTTTAAACATTGATATTGTGACACAGTCATGATCATCATTTAAAACATTCATACTGTGACACAGTCATGGTAATCATTTCAAACATTCATACTGTGACAGTCATGGTCATCATTTCAAACATTCATACTGTGACACAGTCATGGTCATCATTTCAAACATTCATACTGTGACACAGTCATGGTCATCATT
>CM042409.1:8401435-8456435 GCA_023634145.1 Thymallus thymallus
TTTCCTGAGGCCGCTAGACAGACAGACGGAGGGAACGAGGGAGGGAGGGAGTCCATCTGTGGAGGCACCGAGCAAGGCAGCCTCATCATCTCCCACAAAGGGGAAATCACACACATACACACACACACACACCACACCCACCACACACGCACACACAACACACACACACACACATACAACACACACACAACACACAACACACAACACACACACAACCCCAACCGGCACATCTAAAGGCCACATCTCAATCCCGTAAAAAGTGGAGGTCAATTAGGTCACAAACTGTGCATGAAAGCCGTCCTTTTATTTCCCTGTGTAACATTTCAGTGTCGGTGGTATGGAGCGTGTTACTGTGATTGCATCTGTGCACTGCAGTTTTCCATACTGGTATTTCTGAGGATATATAACAGCACATCACTTAGTATTAGTAGAGGAGTTATCGGTCCCTGTGGGGGAGTGCTGATGTGTGTTTGGGTTTGTGGGGGTGGGGGTGCATGCTTATATGTGCATCTACATGTGCTTTGAGTGAGAGGATGTGTGTGTGTGTGTGCTATTGATGCGCAGGTTAACTCATAACGGGTTTAGGGTCATGAAATACTGTATTTTGTGGATGAAAAGCGGTGGATGACGGGCGGGTTGAATAAAGATGCAAAAACGATGCATAAAAAATTCATAAATGTATAATTCTCGTGCAATTCATATCTATAAGCTACATTGAGGTTTATTGTTTCATAATTTTGATTTGGTGTTAGTGCGCAGCCTAAGCTTTAGGTCTAACTAAGACAAAATCTGCAAAATTGAGAGTTGAAATTAAATAACAGGGAGGGACAGAACAGTAATGTAATGTTTGGGAAAGATTTTGTGAAGTGGTATAAGAAATTATAGCAATTATGTTATGTGCAATGATGGTGAGGTGCTATACAAATTCGAGAGTCACAAGACGGGAACTTCAAATATGGGACGTCAAGGGAACTGTAGCCTACTGTTCAGATTGGTTAAATGGAATAGTAGCCTAACTGAAATCTGGACACTGACTATAGGTCTATAACCTCCCATAGAGCCTAAAAAATAAAATATGCATCCAGGCCGAACTGAAATCTTATCAGAAACATGTTGGGTCATTTTGACTGCTTTGTATTTCCTTAAAAATTTAGCACAGAAAATGTTACCGTTCTTTTTTGGTTATAGCTTTTTCTCCCCATTTTCAGATATTACACATTTTGGCAAAAAGTGGTTACATTTCAAGCTAAAATGCACTGTTAGCTAGCTAGTTAACGTTCGCTGGCTGGCACCCTAGCTAACGTTAAGTGTATGATGTTATTATTCATTGTTGTTTAACTAGCAAAAGTTAGCTTGCTGGCTCGTTAGCTAACGTTACGTGATGAGTGTTATCTTACACGTTGGTTACCTAGCTAGGTTCATTGTTTACCTAGCTGGCTAGCTACATATCTTAACCTAAAGTGGCTGGCTCCCTAGCTAACGTTAGGTGTATGACGTTATTATTCATATCCCAAGCTTAATCTTAAGAGGGTGTGAACGATACTGAATGGGTGTAGACAAAGAAGAGCTCTTCACTAGATACCAAAACATTAAAATGCCATTTTCTCAATAGTGAGTTTACAAGTTTATCAACTTTCAAAGCAGAATTACTTTCCCATTGTTCCTCAAAAATGCAGTGTATGGTATACCATTTTGTAGCTCTGAGTCTCTACTATTATCTAATGTAATAAACAGCATTTCAAATGTCACTACATAAGACCAAATCCAGGTGGTGAGTCACAATTATAGATATATTGACTAACAAATAGCCTACCAAAAGGTCGGAAATTATATGGTTAAAAAAATGTTTCCTGCACCCCCTTTCAAAAATCGTTCAGCCATCTCTGACTGTACGGCGCATTTTCTATTGGCCTATTTTCAGGTTAGGGTCGGGTGCGGGCCTCACTTTATCACAAATAGCTGGGTGTTTACGGATGGGAAGTTAGCAATTGCGAGCACGTGCGGGTGAACAAACAGCTGAGTGCTTATGTGTATCTGTGTATGTGATGTTATACTATTATGTGTTACCCCCATTCCCCTTGAAAGGTCTGCTTATCTATTGCTGTAACCTTACACACACGTGATTGGCATACCTAATCCAATGGTCTATCTTTTAGGCCCCTGCAATTGGCTGACCCCTCAAGAGAGTGTCACAACCGGACACAGCGTTAGACCATAATCATACAAGCTTGACCTGACACATCATGGCACTCCCTGCCACGACCACGCCTCTCAAAGCAGCATGGGCACAGGTTGCTAGGCAACAGGCCACAGGAGCTTTCAGATAGGATAGATGGAGAGTCGGACACCAACAGGCAGAGAGGAGAAACATGGGAGAAATGACAGTGACAAACATGGAGTGGAGGACCAGGTGGTGACATGGTGCTCTTCAGTGGAAAACATCCACCTCTTTCTACCCCTGTCGCACCCTCTGTCTCCAAAAGCCCTTCCTTCCTCACAGCTCTCTCTCCATCTCTCTCTCTCTCTCTCTCTCTCTCTCTCTCGCTCTCTCTTCAATTCCACATTCCTTTCTGCCTCAAGGAAGACTCTTCTCATGTGTAAGGGAATTAAAATGGGTTGTCATATAGTATGTTGGAAGCGAATGTACTGAGCAAAACAAGGACATGATCCTCCTTTCAACATTTCAGCGGTGTACTGTAGCATGTTAACACAAACAACCTAATTATTGGGGGCTCGTCTTCATGTGGATGTGTACAATGTTTTATTATTATTGTGTGAGAGCCCCTGTCTGTCAGATAGATCAGAGGCATTCAGGGACACTTCCTCCCAGAGTGTTAACTGAATTAGTCTGTCAGGAAGAGCCTCGTTACTTCCTTATTCTAGCATTGGGAAACACACTGGAGTTCAGCCTCTCACACACAGTGTACCTTTTGAGTGTCTTGGTTTTATAAGTGTGTGTGTACTGTAGCATGATTCATTATATCTGTAAAATATGCACGTTAATGGTATTGAGTAATGAAGCATACTCTGGGTCTGGGTTTCCCCAGCACCGAGATTAGGAAACCCTGCGCTAGGTTGTTCATATTGATATAAATACACTGCGTCTTTACTTGATAAATACCTTACATCTACTTGACAAAACGTTGAGTTCAGCTTAGCTTTGGCTTCTCCCGCACCTTCAACTCAGTCTCACCTTTTATACGTGTGTGAAACTGTTTGTAATAGCATGTTAATATGGGTGTGTAATGAAGCATACTCTTAGCCCCACGACTGACACTAAATTCTTCCACTGCTCTGAGACTGCCATTGTTGAAGTTGTTTGTTGTGATGAGGAGCACGAGAGGTGTTGTACAAAACAAAGTCATCAGTGATTGGATCGTCTCTAACCAATCAGAGTATCAAAGCCAATGAAGAATTTCCAAAACGCAGCTTTACTCATTTGTGTTCTGGCTCTGGCCCAACCCATCGGTTTCTCAACCAATCAGACATGCAACTCAAACTCATTGCAGAGAAGAAACTAACGTTCGTGGACATGGAGTAGCATTTGGCCGGAGAAAGGAGTCTGGGTAGCCAGGCAACCATAATCTAGGTTGTAGTATAAATACTTTGCTTCTTTACCTGACAAATAAACCTAGAGTATACTGTAAGTATGTTACTCCTATACAGTGAGAGTTTGCTGTTTGTCTCAGTGCATTGCCCTCCTGCCCATCCATCACCCCTGGCCAACCCACGGCCTGACCTGGAACAGCCAACCAGGCTTAGTTGGAAATGGACACAGACAGACGGCCAGGGACGGAAACCACCATCAACTCTAATCAACGTGGCTGTCATTATTATGTCCAAGGTGCTTAAATCTGTTACCAGGCAACAGGCAGCTCTTTCACAGAGCTGAAGTGACAGTGACAGGTGGAGGCAGGATGGAGGGATGGAGGGGTGAGTGGTGGCCGCACACACCCCTGTGCTATCCAAAACATGAGTCCCTGGCCCTAGCAGAGATCTGAGACACAGCAGGGATTCACAAGCCAAACGGCAGGTGAACACGTAACACAACACAGAAACGCTACTATTCCATATCTTATTTGTCACTTGGCTGTGGTCATTGAAAAGAATGTATTCTCTGTGGTAACTCACTGAGATAAATAGGTGTTAGATAATGCTTTAGAATGTGCATCAGGGACAATAAAATGTCTTTATAATATATATATTTTTTATTCATTGAGATGCAAAAATGCTCATCCAGATGCGGCGCTCCTAGTGGACGGGGACTTCAATGCAGGGAAACTCAAATCTGTTCTACCTAATTTATATCAGCATGTTAAATGTGCAACCAGAGGAAAACAAATCTCTGAACCACTTTTACTCCACAAACAAAGCTCTCTCTCGCAAATCTGACCATAATTCTATCCTCCTGATTCCAGTGACTCGGTCAATAAGAAAGTGGTCAGATGAAGCAGATGCTTAGCTACAGGACTGTTTTGCTAGCACAGACTAGAATATGTTCCGGGATTCTTTCGATGGCATTGAGGAGTACACCACAACAGTCACTGGCTTCATCAATAAGTGCATCGATTAGGTCATCCCCACAGGGACCATACGTACATACCCCAACCAGAAGCCATGGATTACAGGCAACATCCGCACTGAGCTAAAGGGTAGCGCTGCCGCTTTCAAGGAGCGGGACTCTAACCCGGAAGCTTATATGAAATCCCGCTATGCCCTCTGACAAACCATCAAACAGGCATAGCGTCAATACAGGACTAAGATAGAATCGTACTACACTGGCTCTGACGCTCGTCGGATGTGGCAGGACAAAGGGCAAGAAGGTAGAGATGACAATACATCACGCAAAGCAACTGTCAGTAAGAGTGTCCATGATTGAGTCTTTGAATGAAGAGATTGAGATAAAACTGTCCAGTTTGAGTGTTTGTTGCAGCTCGTTCCAGTCGCTAGCTGCAGGGAACTGAAAAGACGAGCGACCCAGGGATGTGTGTGCTTTGGGGACCTTTAACAGAATGTGACTGGCAGAACAGGTGTTGTATGTGGAGGATGAGGGCTGCAGTAGGTATCTCAGATAGGGGGGAGTGAGGCCCAAGAGGGTTTTATAAATAAGCATCAACCAATGGGTCTTGCGACGGGTATACAGAGATGACCAGTTTACAGAGGAGTATAGAGAGCAGTGATGTGTCCTATAAGGAGCATTGGTGGCAAATCTGATGGCCAAATGGTAAAGAACATCTAGCCGCTCGAGAACACCCTTACCTTCCGATCTATAAATGATGTCTCTGTAATCTATTTAACTAGGCTGCCACAGCAGAAGTTATACTGCTGCCACAACAGACGTTATACTGCTGCCACAACCAATCTTTTTTTGTGTGCTCTAGGGCAACAGTGTCTAGATGGAATTTGTATTTGTGGTCCTCTCTCTGATGGCCAAATGGTAAAGAACATCTAGCCGCTCGAGAACATCCTTACCTGCCGATCTATAAATTATGTCTCCGTAATCTAGCATGGGTAGGATGGTCATCTGAATCAGGGTAGTTTGGCAGCTGGGGTGAAAGAGGGGCGATTACAATAGAGGAAACCAAGTCTAGATTTAACTTTAGCCTGCAGCTTTGATATGTGCTGATAGAAGGACAGTGTACCGTCAAGCCATACTCCCAATTACTTGTATGAGGTGACTACCTCAAGCTCTAAACCCTCAGAGGTAGTAATCACACCTGTGGGGAGAGGGGCATTCTTCTTACCAAACCACATGACCTTTGTTTTGGAGGTGTTCAGAACAAGGTTAAGGGTAGAGAAAGCTTTTTGGACACTAAGAAATCTTTTCTGTAGAGCATTTAACACAAAATCCGGGGAGGGGCCAGCTGAGGTTAAGACTATGATCTGCATATAAATGGATGAGAAAGCTTCCTGCTGCCTGAGCTATGTTGTTGATGTAAATTAAAAAGAGCGTGGGGCCTAGGATTGAGCCTTAGGGTACTCCCTTGGTGACAGGCAGTGGATGAGACAGCCGATTTTCTGACTTTATACACTGCACTCTTTGAGAGAGGTAGTTAGCAAACCAGACCAAAGACTCCTCAGAGACACCAATAATCCTTAGCCGGCCCACAATAATGGAATGGTCTACCGTATCAAAAGCTTTGGCCAAGTCAATAAAAACAACAGCACAACATTGCTTAGAATCAAGGGCAGTGGTGACATCATTGAGGACCTTTAAGGTTGCAGTGGCACATCCATAATCTGAGCGGAAACCAGATTGCATACCAGACAGAATACTATAGACATCATGAAAGCCAGTCAGTTGATTATTGACAAGTTTTTCATTATATTTAAACAGGGCAAAATAGAAATAGGCCTGTAACAGTTAGGATCAGCTTGATCTCCCCCTTTAAATAAAGGACTAACCGTGGCTGCCTTCCAAGCAATGGGAACCTCCCCAGAACGGAGAGACAGGTTAAAAAGGTCAGAGATAGGCTTGGCGTTGATAGGGGCAGCAACTTTAAAGAAGAAAGGGTCTAAACCATCTGACCCAGATGTTGTTTTGGGGTCAAGTTTCAGGAGCTCCTTTAGTACTTCGGACTCAGTAATTGCCTCCAGGGTAAAACTTTGTAGCGGGGCAGGGGAAAAAGAGGGAGAAGTATCGGGGATAGTTGCATTAGAAGGGGTGGCAGATGAGGAAATGTTGGACGGGCAAGGAGACATGGTTGAGTCAAATAGGAATCCTGACTTAATGAAGTGTGGATTAAAGAGCTCAGCCATGTGCTTCTTGTCAGTAACAACCACATCATAAACTTTAAGGGACATGGGCAGTTAGACCCACAGAGAGAGAACTTTTCCTTAAAGTAACTAACTTTGGCCTTCCGGATAGCTTGAGTGCACTTATTTCTCATTTGCCTGAACGAGAGCCAGTCAGCCTGAGTAAGCGTGTCAGCAATTCATGAGGTGGAGTAACTCCGCAAGATCACGGTGGAACCAGGGGCTGAACCTGTTTTTAGTTCTCATTTTCTTTATGGGGAGTGTTTGAAAATATAAAGAAAGAAGGTCCAATCGTCTTCGACAGAGAGGAACAAGTTGATTCTATTCCATTTTACAGAAGCCAGTTCATGAAGGATGGCTTGCTCATGAAAGTTTTTTAGCAAGCGTCTATGACAAATCAGGACAGGTCGTTTCACTGAGCAGCCATTACGAACACAGGCTGTAAAACTGTGTTTGGAGTCATACCTTGTTGGATTGCTAATAATCTGAGAAAGATTTAGGGAGTCCCATTGCTTTAGGACTTGGTCAGCTGGTTTAAGCATGTCCCAGTTTAGGTCACCTAGCAAGACAAATTCAGACTTAGTGTAAGGGGCCAAGAGAGAGCTTAGGGCAGGTAGGGTACAGGCCGGTGCTGATGGAGGATGATAGCACCCAGCAACAGTCAACAAAGAGTTATTTGAAAGTTTAATACTTAAAACCAGCATATCAAATGGTTTGGGGTTAGACTTGGTGGAGACAACCGAGCACTGAAGGTGACCCTTGGTAAAAATTGCCACTCCACCACCTTTGGAAGGTCTGTCTTGCCGAAAAAGGTTGTAACCATAAAGGTTAAAATCAGTATTCAAAACACTCTTCCTTAACCACGTCTCAGTAATGACCAACACATCTGGATTGGAGCTGTGAAGCCACACTTTCAATTGATCCATTTTAGGTAATAAGCTTCTAGTGTTAACGTGCAGAAAACCCAGGCTTTTACGAGAGCAGAAATCAGTGAAGCAGATATCAGAGCACAAGTCAGAATTGGGGCTAGCAACAGTAGCAACAGTAGATGGGCCAGGGTGTACATGCACATTACCAGATATCATCAACAGTAATACAATCAAGGCACGGCATAGGACAGGGAGAGCTCTGCAGTGCTGATATATGACATCTGAATGTGCATCAGATGGCAACAAGATCATATTGTACAGCAATTTCACCAGGTAACATGAATACAAACCCGGCGGTAGGTGGTTAGAATGGGATGGTAGGTCAAAAGTCTGTGTAACCAATAGAGAGTCAGAGTTCCGAGTGTGGGAACTTACATAGTCTGTCCCACGGTTGGGTAAAGAAAGTTCGTAGTCAACAAAGCAGGTATGAGACATCAGGCAAATGCCAAAATAGAAAAATGTGCACACATTTTTTTAAATATATAACGACAATGGCTAGCCATTGTAACAGTGCCTGTGCGCTGGAGGAAAAATACCAGTGAATGGGCTCTGAACAGCAGGAGGGGGCTTCAAAGCCTCTGGATCTCTCGCTTCACACGTGGGAAGTGTGGTTGGGGGTACTTGCTTGAAGAAAATGGCAGTGGATGGCCTCTGAACAGCTTCAAAGGATTTGACACCTCTCTTCACACCTCAGTGCTTGTTGAAGCTGGACTTTGATTGCCAGAGCACCCCCTGAATAGCTTGGGAATATTAAATCCTTGATAGAATTTTCCAGGTAAATATTGTCCAAAAAGTAGGTTGTAGGTTTGAAGTTTTGATCTTGAGTGAAGGATAAGTTGTGGAGGGTACCATCCTGTATATGTCCCTGCCGAAAAATCTAAGTTTATCTAACTCCAAAACTATCCCATTGTAAAAAACATGTTGAAAAATGTGAGAGCTCACATGAGCTATGTCTCTCTAAGCAGAGGGAGGAGGCTTTTTCTTTGTATGAGTAAGACCTTTAAACAGGTCAACATCCACAAGGCCGCAGGGCCAGACGGATTACCAGGACGCATACTCCGGGCATGCGCTGACCAACTGTCAAGTGTCTTCACTGACATTTTCAACATGTCGCTGATTGAGTCTGTAATACCAACATGTTTCAAGCAGAACAATCATAGTCCCTGTGCCCAAGAACACTAAGGTAACCTGCCTAAATGACTACCGACCCATAGCACTCACGTTCATGGCTCACATCAACACCATCATCCCAGAAACCCTAGACCCACTTCAATTTGCATACCGCCCCAAAAGATCCACAGATTATGCAATCTCCATTGTACTCAACACTGCCCTATCCCACCTGGACAAAAGGAACACCTACGTGAGAATGCTATTCATTGACTACAGCTCAGCCTTCAACACCATAGTGCCCTCAAAGCTCATCACTAAGCTAAGGACCCTGGGACTAAACACCTCCCTCTGAAACTGGATCCTGGACTTCATGATGGGCCGCCCCCAGGTGGTAAGGGTAGGTAACAACACATCCGCCACGCTGATCCTCAACACAGACTCCCTGTTCACTCATGACTGCATGGCCATGCATGACTCCAACACCATCATCAAGTTTGCCGATGACACAACAATGGTAGGCCTGATCACCGACAACAAGTGAGGAGGTCAGAGACCTGGCCGTGTGGTGCCAGGACAACAACTTCTCCCTCAACGTGATCAAGACAAAGGAGATGATGTGGACTACAGGAAAAGGAGGACCCTCATCGATGGGGCTGTAGTGGAGCAGGTTGAGAGCTTCAAGTTCCTTGGTGTCCACATCATCAACAAATTATCATGGTCCAAACACACTAAGACAGCCGTGAAGAGGGCACGACAAAGCCTATATACAGCTGCACCATCGAGAGCATCCTGACTGGTTGCATCACCGCCTGGCATGGCAACTGCTCGGCCTCCGGCTGCAAGGCACTACAGAGGGTAGTACATATGGCCCAGTACATCACTGGGGCCAAGCTTCCTGCCATCCAAGACCTCTATAACGGGCAGTGTCAGAGGAAGGCCCTAAAAATTGTGAAAGACTCCAGTCACCCTAGTCATAGACCGTTCTCTCTGCTACCGGCACGGCAAACGGTACCGGAGCGCCAAGTCTAGGTCCAAAAGGATCCTTAACAGCTTCTACCTCCAACCCATAAGACTCCTGAATAGCTAATCAAAGGGCCACCAGACCCTTTTTTACGCTGCTGCTACTCTCTGTTTATTATCTATGCATAGTCACTTTAACTCTACCTACATGTATACATTACCTCAATTACCTCGACTAACCGGTGTCCCCGCACATTGACTATGTACCGGTACCCTGTATATAGCCTCGCTATTGTTAATTATAATTTTTTTCTTAGAACTTCTTAAAGCATTGTCAGTTAAGGGCTTGTAGGTAAGCATTTCACTGTAAGGTCTACACCTGTTGTTTTCTGCACGTGTCAAATACAATTTGATTTGATTAGATTTAGTTAAATAAACACTGACAGTCTTAAATTTAACACTGGGCCAGTGTCTATATGGGTCCACACTTTTGAGTGTTAAATTAACACTGTGCTTAGTGCTGACACTGTTACACTTTGCCAGTGTTAGGGAATTATAATATTCAATAACCCCTTATATAGTATTTTTAACCATTACACTAAGAGGTCCGTATCTCTTGACAAGTTCATTCATTGTTGTGTTAAGGACATGACAATAATATTTAAATATTTATACGTCTTTATTGCCACATGTTCTTATGTACGCATTTATAAAGACTTCCGAACTGTCAGCAGACATGGGTGGCCCCTTTTCTAGGGGTATTATGACACCTGTGGAGCTCTATAGAGGTGTGAGAGGCACCCTGGTGAGACTACGGCGGCTACGGCGGCGAACGAAAAAATCTAACTAACTGATTAGATTAGTTTCGAAAAATGTATGCTATTTATCTTTGTGTAGCATAAGATTAATCAATCAATCAATGCAAAAACACAGATATTAAAAACAATCCCAAAAGAATCTACCTGCAGTAGAGCATGCTGGGAAATATGATACTGATGCCGTGGTTTTGATGGGACTGTTTTACTCTCCACAGTGTAAAACAATAACTCTGAGTGTTAATTTCACTTTTACAGAATCAACACTAGAAATGTAACACTGAAAAATTAACACTGGTCAATTTGCAGTGTACTCACCATGGCCGCCTGCGGACGTCATACAGATCAATCTTATTGGGTGCTCTCCATGGAGTGGCTGGAAAAAGGAAGAAATGCAAAACATCATTCTGAACATCAGCTTCATCTATTTTATAAGATCCTTGTTAACGGTCCGGCACCTACCTGGGTAGTATCTTGTGACCCCCGTAGCGCTGCCGAACACCTGCCAGCGCAAAGAGCTGTCCTCCCGGCGGTTATCAATGAAAACCCTCTCCAGAGCCTGGGTCCAGTTCAGCTCATTCAGGATGACTGGTGCTGCAGGGCAGGAGGAGAGAGGAGGAGGACACACTATCAGCATAGCAGATACACTACAGCACTATCTACATGGTAATGATCACGCTAACATTAATAATATACATGTCAATCTCTCCTGGTTCAAAGTAGAGGAGAGATTGACATCATCACTACTTTTGTGAGAAGTATTGACATGTTGAATGTACCCATATGTCTGTTTAAACTACTAGCACACAGCTCAGGCACCCATGCATACCCCACAAGATATGCCACCAGAGGTCTCTTCACAGTCCCCAAGTCCAGAACAGACTATGGGAGGCACACAGTACTACATAGAGCCATGACTACATGGAACTCTATTCCACATCAAGTAACTCATGCTAGCAGTAAAATCAGATTTACAAAGCAGATAGAAATACACCTTATGGAACAAACATTTATCCCAGTACTGACTTGCATTGTTCACAAGTCTCTCATCTAGAGTCTAAGTTAAGTCGCAAGTAATTTTCTTTGACTCGAGTTTCCATCTCTGTTGTACAGTATACTGTATACGTATTGAGCTGACCCAGACCTGGAGGTTATCAGAAAGTACAGTATACTGTATACGTATTGAGCTGACCCAGACCTGGAGGTCATCAGAAAGTACAGTATACTGTATACGTATTGAGCTGACCCAGACCTGGAGGTCATCAGAAAGTACAGTATACTGTATACGTATTGAGCTGTAGTAGAAATTAAAAATCTAATCAAACCAAATGTTATTTGTCGCGTACTGATAATTATGCAGATGTTATCGCGGGTGTAGCGAAATGCTTATGTTCCTAGCTCTAACAGCGCAGTAATACCTAACAATACAAAACAATACAAGTAGAATGAGCAATGTCTGAGTGTACAAAACATTAGGACATTATTAATATTGAGTTGCATGGACTCTACAAGGTGTCAAAAGCGTTCCATAGGGATGCTGGCCCATGCTGACTACAATGCTTCCCACAGTTGTGTCAAATTGGCTGGATGTCCTTTGGGTGGTGGACCATTCTTGATACACACAGGAAACTGTTGACCATGAAAAACCAAGCAGCGTAGCAGTTCTTGACACACTCAAACCGGTGCACCGGGCACCATACTCCGTTCAAAGGCACTTGAAGCTTTTGTCTTGCCCATTTGCCCTCTGAATGTCACACATAAACAATCCATGTCTCGATTATCTCAAAGCTTAAAAATCCTTCTTTAACCCGTCTCCTCCCCTTCATCTACATTGATTGAAGTGGATTTAACAAGTGACATCAGTAAAGGATCATAGCTTTCGCCTGGATTCACCTGGTCAGTCTATGTCATGGAAAGAGCAGGATTCCTAATGTGTGTTTGTGTGTGTGTTTAACTTAAGGTCACAGCTATATCTCACAAGTCGGTTGTACTTTATGAAAGGGATTTATGTCCCTGATCACCCATTCAACTACAACTGGAAAACATGCTGAATGTTAGACTCATGTTCACATACAGTGGGGAGAACAAGTATTTGATACACTGCCGATTTTGCAGGTTTTCCCACTTACAAAGCATGTAGAAGTCTGTAATTTTTATCATAGGTACTCTTCAACTGTGAGTGACGGAATCTAAAACAAAAATCCAGAAAATCCCATTGTATGATTTTTAAGTAATTAATTTGCATTTTATTGCATGACATAAGTATTTGATACATCAGAAAAGCAGAACTTAATATTTGGTACAGAAACCTTTGTTTGCAATTACAGAGATCATACGTTTCCTGTAGTTCTTGACCAGGTTTGCACACACTGCAGCAGGGATTTTGTCCCACTCCTCCATCCAGATCCTTCAGGTTTCGGGGCTGTCGCTGGGCAATACGGACTTTCAGCTCCCTCCAAAGATTTTCTATTGGGTTCAGGTCTGGAGACTGGCTAGGCCACTCCAGGACCTTGAGATGCTTCTTAAGGAGCCACTCCTTAGTTGCTCTGGCTGTGTGTTTTGGGTCGTTGTCATGCTGGAAGACCCAGCCACGACCCATCTTCCATGCTCTTACTGAGGGAAGGAGGTTGTTGGCCAAGATCTCGCGATACATGACTCCATCCATCCTCCCCTCAATACGGTGCAGTCGTCCTGTCCCCTTTGCAGAAAAGCATCCCCAAAGAATGATGTTTCCACCTCCATGCTTCACGGTTGGGATGGTGTTCTTGGGGTTGTACTCATCCTTCTTCTTCCTCCAAACACGGCGAGTGGAGTTTAGACCAAAAAGCTCTATTTTTGTCTCATCAGACCACATGACCTTCTCCCATTCCTCCTCTGGATCATCCAGATGGTCATTGGCAAACGTCAGACGGGCCTGGACATGCGCTGGCTTGAGCAGGGGGACCTTGTGTGCGCTGCAGGATTTTAATCCATGACGGCGTAGTGTGTTACTAATGGTTTTCTTTGAGACTGTGGTCCCAGCTCTCTTCAGGTCATTGACCAGGTCCTGCCGTGTAGTTCTGGGCTGATCCCTCACCTTCCTCATGATCATTGATGCCCCACGAGGTGAGATCTTGCATGTTGCCCCAGACTGAGGGAGATTGACCGTCATCTTGAACTTCTTCCATTTTCTAATAATTGCGCCAACAGTTGTTGCCTTCTCATCAAGCTGCTTGCCTATTGTCCTGTAGCCCATCCCTGCCTTGTGTAGGTCTACAATTTTATCCCTGATGTCCTTACACAGCTCTCTGGTCTTGGCCATTGTGGAGAGGTTGGAGTCTGTTTGATTGAGAGTGTGGACAGGTGTCTTTTATACAGGTAACGAGTTCAAACAGGTGCAGTTAATACAGGTAATGAGTGGAGAATAGGAGGGCTTCTTGAAGAAAAACTAACAGGTCTGTGAGAGCCGGAATTCTTACTGGTTGGTAGGTGATCAAATACTTTTGTCATGCAATAAAATGCAAATTAATTATTTAAAAATCATACAATGTGATTTTATGGATTTTTGTTTTAGATTCCGTCTCTCACAGTTGAAGTGCTTTGTAAGTGGGAAAACCTGCAAAATCGGCAGTGTATCAAATACTTGTTCTCCCCACTGTATATTCCACCACAACCAGCTTGTCGCTCTCCCTTTCTCTCCTTCTATTACCACTGTTCCTGTCCTGCACTTTATCTCTTACTTTCTATCCTGTGAGTGCTATAACACCCCCCCCCCTCCACCCACTTCCTCATCCCCCCATTTCCCTTGATCTGCTACAAAAAGGCTTTCAGTTCTTTACCACTGTACCAGTCCTGCACTTTATTTCTTACTTTGCATCTTCTGCTGCCACAGAGAAAGGTTTTCAGTTCTTGTTTAATAGCTGAGCTGGAGTCAGATGATGGTGCGCATAATCAGAGGTTTAATGGGTGCCTGATTAAAGGAGAAACAGGACGAGGCGCTGAGCTGAGGATAACTTCACTGGCTTTCTTGATTTAATTACTCAGTCAACCACCGCCAGATAAGCCGCTGAACCACCAAGTCCAGCTTTTCTCCCCTTCTCGTTTGAATTTCACACAAATAAACGATCATTATCCACTTTTCCCATGATTTCCAATTGCTGCTTTGAATTGCTGATGAGCTGTCTGGTTAGAGAGAGAGGAGAGAAGGGGCCTGATCTGCCCACACTCTCGCCCCGACCTGCCCCCACCCTCGCCCCCACCCTCGCCCTCACCCCCACCCTCACCCTCGCCCCCACCCTCGCCCTCACCCCGCTACGCCGTCCTCTCAACACACCATTCACACACCTCATTTAACGAAGCACTAATTCAAACATTCACATTCACACTGTTTTACCCTAACTCTAACCTTAACCATAATCATAACCCTTAAAAAACCAAAACCCTTTCTGCAGGTTATCTCTGCAGAAATATGAGCGCATCACGGATAAGGGAGCACACGCAAACTAATTATCTTTCATTTATTCAGTTAGGATGCGCCATGACTTTTCTGGACAGTTGATAAAAAGGACAATTTGATCGCGCAGGCAGACATGGCCACTGAGCGCTTTGTTACGCTCATCTTTCTAAGAAACAGGCCTCTCTCTGATATCTTTAGAAGGTGATCCATCAGCCCGCTGCTCCACTGACGTTTAGAGCACCCTTGGCTTTGCCCCTTTATGGAGCAGGACTGCACACCAAGAAGGGAAACAATTATGAGTGGGATTTATGGAGCATCTCCGTGTGAGACAATCCCTCACACACACAATATCCCTCACACACAACATCCCTCACACAAACACACACACACACACACACTATTCAAGGTGCCGTGACCGTGGCACTGGCTCTGATGAACAGCCATCAAAATGTATCTTTGCCTTCTGCTTAATCTTAGTGCTGAGCGATTAGTCCTTTTTGAGGTTGATTCGCTTTCGGTTTGATTATTTAAAAACTGCTTATCACTTATTAACCATAATTTATTCACGTTACTTTACTTTATTATTTCATTCCAGGTCATCATGTCATCTCTATAGAGCTGCTGCCTATGCTGTCTGACAAAATCACTATTTTGTAGTTCTTCAAAGTAAATAAGGCATACGTTTATGACTGAATACCAACTATCAATCACTTAGATCATGTATTTTCAGGTAGAGATACCTTGCCAAGACACAGCTGGTCTCTATATCCCCTCAAGATCATGCATTCTTGTCTCCTAAAAGAAACACAGACCTGACAAGTAGATGCATAATGGATTATGGTCATTGTAGTTAATTACCACATTTTATGCACTAAACTATGTAGAATATTGGCCTTTTGGAAACTACAAATCACTACTACATAGCACAGATCTGATTTATCTCTAGAGAAACAAAAACCAAAAAACTGAACAAAATGGAATTCAAATAATTTAACCTATGTCAGTCAATTAGATATAAATAACCAACATTAAGGTTCATCGCTCAGCACTACTTAATCTTTATCCAGCATTATAGTAGGCTGTTATTACATGTCTGGTGCAATATATCACACAATCCCTCATAACAAATCCATTTGGGATGATAGAACACTAGTTATTAAATGGACAAGGCCTTTGAAGCAAGTAATAACCGTTATCATCGTTATCATCTTCAAGAAGATCTTTATGCCGTTCCTCTGAAGAGTGTCCAAGAGAACCAACTGCAACATGCTGGTAATAAACCTCCATTCCCAATACAATAGAACCAGCTATACCATGGTAGTAATAGAACCTCCATTCCCAATACAATAGAACCAGCTATACCATGGTAGTAATAGAACCTCCATTCCCAATACAATAGAACCAGCTATACCATGGTAGTAATAGAACTAATAACATTTTTGGTGAAATGATTGTCTTTCCACTTCCGTATTATGGCCCCAACAGTGCTCACTGGAACATTCAGAAGCTTAGAAATGTGCCTATAACCAATGCCATCATTATGTTTTGCAACAATTAGGTTGCGAATGTCTTGAGACAGCTCTTTGCTTTTACCCATCATGAGATGTGTCTTGTGTGACACCTCGGCAATGAGACCTTTCTGTAGGCCATCAGTTGGGACTGAACCAGCTAGTATTCATTTGCACTGACAGGGGGCTGGATTGCTTTTTAATTACTGATAGTTTTCAGCTGTTGTCTTGGCTATCCAT
This sequence comes from Thymallus thymallus, assembly GCA_023634145.1. Classification (NCBI taxonomy): domain Eukaryota; kingdom Metazoa; phylum Chordata; class Actinopteri; order Salmoniformes; family Salmonidae; genus Thymallus; species Thymallus thymallus. The sequence continues at coordinate 8,418,192 of CM042409.1, forward strand.
GCCTTTTTTAGCCTCCCTTTCTTCATGTGTTCAATACTTTTTCCCTGTGTCATTACACATTATTACACATAACTTAATTTCTGAACTTATTTGTTTTGGTTTCTTTGTATGTATGGATTACTTGGGTTGTTACCAACATCTGGTGAAACTTTCATGTCAATAGCACCTTTGGAAATATATTTACTGAGAAAAATGGTGACGTGTTCAATACTTATTTCACCCGCTGTATATACATACATACATATTCACACATTCATATATATATATATATATATATATATGCATACACAATTTTTATAATTACATCAGAGAACAAAATAACAACATAGGAAAAAAAGGCATTAAATATGTCAGGCACTGTCCCTCAACTTGTGGCAGGCAGCAACATAGCATGCAGCCAGCGCACAGCTGTCCATGTCTTCCCCCAAAAGGATTGGCAGCCTTTCTATTTCAGAGAGGTCCTCAAAGCCCCGGACTACTTGTTCGAATTTGGGGAAGTGACTCTCTGATAGTTTTATATTTTTTAATATATATATATATATATTTTTTTTTTTATCTCTCTCTCTCTCTCTCTCTCTCTCTCTCTCTCTCTCTCTCTCTCTAAGGCTGTCTCCTCTGGTCTGGCTGCGTGCTTAAAACTCTGGAATTACAAACCTTTCATCCAACAGATGAAAAACAAATAACTTCCTGAAACTGGCTCCACCTCACAAATCTACAAAGGCTTTGTAAAACAAGGTCTGGGCACTCCGAAGGAATTGATATTTTCCTCCAAGTTTTCAAGAGAGAGAAGAGAAAGGTTGACACAAACATAATTTAAGTAAAAAAACAAATGTTATTTCTCAGAAAAAGTATATGAGTTTCCTAAAACACCTGTGAGGATATGGAATATATTTACAGAAATACCCCTGTGTATGTCTGAAGTAACACTGAATCTAATTCAAATAACATGCGGTAGCCTACATTAATATGAGGTACATGAGATAAACTGTATATGGATACAATTGTTGAAAACACTGTATTTCTGATTTAATCCCTCAATCCTGCTCCCAAACTTCCCGAACTGTGAAGAGGAAATCAAACCCAGAACGTCTCCTAAGAATCACAAATACGGAATGAAAGACTGGAGAGATCTCCGCCCAAAGACTTTTTCTAATTAAAGTGATGCAGTCAATAATAAACAAATGAAATGTAATTTGTGAGCTTGGTGGTGAGTGAAGTGGAGTCTGGTGTGCTGACTGTTCTCATTAGTGTGTGGGTAAATGATAGTGCCCCTTCACTGGGCACACACTTTAGGGGTGGGGGGTGGGGGGGGGGGCAGGGGGTGCTGGGACGAGAATGGGGTGGAAGACGGAGCGAATCAAATCAAGAGGAACGGTAGAAATATAAATAGAGCCTTGTGTGTTGATTTCAGCTGTCTTCTCCCTCGGAGTGAAAAACAGACTAATAAGAAGAAGGTATTTTACCTCTACAGGATCGTGTCCTGCCCTTGGGACGGTTGAGCTAACGTGCGCTAGTGTCCGATCCTTAAGAGGACATTAGCGCACGTTAATGTCCTCTTAGCTCAACCGTCCCGTGAGCGGGACACAATCCTGTAATTTCCTTTCCTTTTGCTTTTCTATCTAAGTCTCTCGCTCTGTAAATCTGTCTTGTTGTTGAGGACAACTAAGTTGATCTCCAGCATAGCATGAGCTGGGTGACAAGAGAGAACAGGTCTATTTCAGCCATAGGATGAGCCTGAGGTGGGCTGGATGGATGCACACGGCACATACCTTTAGATGTCTTTTACTACCCCTTTTAGCCTTAATTAAATCCTTAAATTCACTCATTGCCCACATAAATAGTGGTATACCTCTAAAAGTTACAATAAGGTCCAGTAATTGAATCTACTATATACAGTGGGGAGAACAAGTATTTGATACACTGCCGATTTTGCAGGTTTTCCCGCTTACAAAGCATGTAGAAGTCTGTAATTGTTATCATAGGTACTCTTCAACTGTGAGTGACGGAATCTAAAACAAAAATCCAGAAAATCACATTGTATGATTTTTAAGTAATTAATTTGCATTTTATTGCATGACATAAGTATTTGATACATCATCCTCTGGATCATCCAGATGGTCATTGGCAAACTTCAGACGGGCCTGGACATGCGCTGGCTTGAGCAGGGGGACCTTGCGTGCCCTGCAGGATTTTAATCCATGACGGCGTAGTGTGTTACTAATGGTTTTCTATGAGACTGTGGTCCCAGCTCTCTTCAGGTCATTGACCAGGTCCTGCCCTGTAGTTCTGGGCTGATCCCTCACCTTCCTCATGATCATTGATGCCCCACGAGGTGAGATCTTGCATGGTGCCCCAGACCGAGGGAGATTGACCTTCATCTTGAACTTCTTCCATTTTCTAATAATTGTGCCAACAGTTGTTGCCTTCTCACCAAGCTGCTTGCCTATTGTCCTGTAGCCCATCCCAGCCTTGTGCAGGTCTACAATTATCCCTGATGTCCTTACACAGCTCTCTGGTCTTGGCCATTGTGGAGAGGTTGGAGTCTGTTTGATTGAATGTGTGGACAGGTGTCTTTTATACAGGTAATGAGTTCAAACAGGTGCAGTTAATACAGGTAATGAGTGGAGAACAGCAGGGCTTCTTAAAGAAAAACTAACAGGTCTGTGAGTGCCCGGAATTCTTACTGGTTGGTAGGTGATCAAATACTTATGTCATGCAAACCTGGTCAAGAACTACAGGAAACGTATGATCTCTGTAATTGCAAACAAAGGTTTCTGTACCAAATATTAAGTTCTGCTTTTCTGATGTATCAAATACTTATGTCATGCAATAAAATGCAAATGAATTACTTAAAAATCATACAATGTGATTTTCTGGATTTTAGATTCCGTCTCTCACAGTTGAAGTGTACCTATGATAAAAATTACAGACCTCTACATGCTTTGTAAGTAGGAAAACCTGCAAAATCGGCAGTGTATCAAATACTTGTTCTCCCCACTGTAGTTTGTGCCCTGAGTATAGAGCGAATGACTACCTAAACGTCATCAGTTCTCTTGTGCTACTGTACCTGGGCAACACCAGCAGACTATACTATAGATCCCTTATTAAATACAGCAATGCTTCAGAGCCTGTTCATTCTATTGGAGTCCCTCTGATACCAATCTCTCCCTCTGTTTTAAACCCTCTACTATACCCTCAGATTATTCCTCCATCTACTCTAGTGTATTTCCCTGATTTATGTTGTGTGCCCCCTAGTTTCTGTGACTGTGTCTCTTGCTCTTCTTGCGTGTGTTCCGTCATGTTTGCCTGAAGACTTCCGCAGGGGTGCCTGAACCACAAACAGTCACAGTGTCCAAACAGTCACAGTGTCCACGCCACAGCCACTACGGCACCCCGACAGAGCAGTGGCTAATATTCAAAGGCAGGGAACATGTGCTTTTAGCTGGTGGTTTGGGCATTGATGTTGGGCTTGTTTGCTGTCTCTCTCTCTCTCTCTCTCTCTCTCTCTCTCTCTCTCTCTCTCTCTCTCTCTCTCTCTCTCTCCTTCTCTCTCGTTAGCTGGGAGAAAGAAAGAGGGAGAGAGGGACAGCAAAGCTTCACTTCACCCACTCTTTCATCTACACACGCAATTAGTCACTCTTCACCATTCTATTGTAATAAGCACATTGCTCACTGCTGATTTGTACAATAGAAAGGCAATGACAGGGCCTGCCACTGCTCTGCATGCGGGGGATTTCAACTTTATTCCAACTTCAAGATTAAAGAAAGAACAAGTTTTGGTTTTCCTGTACTTAAATGCTGTCTTTATATTTATTCTTCTGTTACTATGACAACAGAAATGTAAATGTAGCCGTATGTGTGTTTAAGTGGCTTCCTTCCCTCTCCCTGTTTCTCTGTGATTCTCTGTGAGGTTCTATTCCCCTGAGCTCTTCCCCGGCAATTATTCAGCAAAACCCTCCCTGCCATTTGTTCCCTAAACGTTTCCCTAACATCCACCCACCACGAGAATGAATCCTGTCTCTCCACAGTGCAACAGCATCACCAACATCAATGTACTCCTCTGTAAGCATTGATAATTAGAAGCAAACTGTGTGAATGTTTGACCTAAGCTATTTAGAAAGTTTGCAGACTTGGCAGCAGGAATCAGCAGGGGAATAATGAATCAATAAATTGTTCATTACTGCGCCCAGGGAGCACTCTCAATCTCAATGAACGGACATGGTCCCTGGCAGACAAGTCAAACCAGGACTCATACGCTGCCTCATTTAGCTGCTGAAAGGAACACAATACCGTTTATTTTTTTTTGTAGCTCTAAACGCTTTCTATTATTAAAGTCTCTCTCCTCCTCCTTTTCTCCATCTCTCTCTCTCTCTCCCTTCCTCACTCCTTCTCTCTCTTTTCCTCTCTCTCAGGTTCTTTCTCTTGGTCCATCTCCCGTGTCAGAAGAATCTGTTGTTGCCATATCATTACTATGCCTAACACAATTTTGTCAGAACTACTTGTCATGCAAAAACCAGCTCCTTCCAACCCTCAAATATAACAGAGAAAACCAGTCACATTCCTAAAGTTTCATGGCATTCATTATCAAAGCAGTACCATAACAATCCCCTGCGACTACACAGAGGATGAGTGCTCATAATAAACTCTATTAATACAAAGCATAACACAGAACACTAAACTCATCCATAACATAGTCCACTAACACTTACTGCCTTAGACACACAATACTACACAATACTCCATATTCTATCTCGTGGTGGCTGTGGAGTGTACACTGTGACTGTTTGGACACTGTGACTGTTTGGACACTCTGACTGTTTGTGGTTCAGGCACGCCTGCGGAAGTCTTCAGGCAAACATGACGGAACACACGCAAGAAGAGCAAGAGACACAGTCACAGAAACTAGGGGGCACACAACATAAATCAGGGAAATACACTAGAGTAGATGGAGGAATAATCTGAGGGTATAGTAGAGGGTTTAAAACAGAGGGAGAGATTGGTATCAGAGGGACTCCAATAGAATGAACAGGCTCTGAAGCATTGCTGTATTTAATAAGGGATCTATAGTATAGTCTGCTGGTGTTGCCCAGGTACAATAGCACAACGACTCAGGCATCAGAACGAAAGGAGTAGAGAACTGATGACGTCTCAGAGCACCAACTATATAGTAGATTCAATTACTGGACCTTATTGTAACTTTTAGACTCAGTTCCAGGATTTTATTCTCTAATGCTGACCCTGTCACTCTCCTCTGGCTGCTCTGCTCTGTTCTCCCTGGGTAGGCCAGACAGCCTCTCCGGCTCACTCACAATGCTGCTGCTTCACTTACCCTAAAGCTCCCTCAATGAGCCCAGACCTCTCTAGACCCACAGGCAAACATGCCACCCACATCAGCTCCTCATCATTTCCTCGTCAGCTCCCCTAGCCACCTCTGGTGTTCCAGAAGAAGCCTTATCCTTTGGTACTGAGCATGTCCCTGCCCTCACCTCACCACAGGGCTCCATGCCCCAGGACCTCAGAGTTAGAAATGTCCCGGGAGGATAATAGTCAATTTTCTTTCAACTCCACAGGTCCCCCGTCTATGCAAATCTTATTCATTGTGATCTAAGAGGCAAAACTGATCCTAGATCAGCACTCAGGTACATTTGCTTGACTTATTCCTATTAACATGATTTTATAGCTTAACGCCACTGGTCATAATATGTTGTGCTACTGCTGCTAACTCAATGTCCAAATATGTAGTTAGTTACCCACCTTTATCAAAGACATTCAGTGCATAACCACAATATTGTATAACAATACCATGTGTTGTATGCTTGTATTTAGAATGTATTATATATGTGTTACTGACAGAAGCTAGGCTAATGAATGATTTGAGTGTGGGTATGATTGGCTTCCGTATATGAGTACTGCATTTTACTCAACTATGGAGAAATAACAGCACTCAAACAGCATGCTCATAACGGAGCTGGTAGCCAAACCTGGAGTAGCTGGGTCAATCTTTCCACTGCAGACTATGCACAGGGAGTTGATTTGCCCACATCAACAGTAAACATTTTCTGCAGAGCAAAAATCTTAAAAATTAAGATCCTCACAGACTACTACAATGCTTCTATAATCCACAGCAGGCTAAATCAGAAAGCCTTTATTCCTATAAAAGGCCCAGTAAAGGCATATCTTTGAGAGAATCTAGGGGCTGCAGGAACAACAGGCAGGACTGATTGATCTATGGTTGGTTGTCCATGCTCTTTGTCCCCTCGTCTGGGATAAGGAGCGGCTAATCTGATGATTGGCCGAGAGAGGCTGCCGGGAAAGCTTGTTATAAACCGTGTACATGGCTTCCATGCCTCGGAAATAAAGAGGGTTCTTCTGATGAAGACTGCAAACATAACAGGTAGAAATGGTGGTCTATATGTCAGCAGATAATTGGTGAATTATTTGAGATAGAGCTTGAGCGAGAACGTGAACACATTCAAGTCCAACAGATTAGAATATGATAACGGAGAGATAACAGAGAGAATACCCAGCAAACCGGGAACATTCCAAGAACATTAGCTAAGATTCCCATCAAGTTCTAGATAGGCTTTCATCAAACATTTCTATCTAATATATATATACTTTTTTATGTTTTAAATTAAATATCCTTGGAATGTTCTCATGACATTCACTTAAATGTTGTGCACAACATCTGTAAAAAACACCACAGAACATTCTCCCAAAGTTATCATTAGGTTTCCAGGGAATGTAATAACACAATGTACCAGTAATATTTTTCCAGCAAACCCAAATTGGTTATGTGAAAGTTCCCAGAACATTCACTAGGTTGTGGCAAATGTTCTCATAACACAAAAAACTGTCCAGTCGTGCTGATTATTATATAATGTTTGTATAAAACATTAATCTGATATTGCAAGAACATTCCCAGAACACAGTTTTCATGTTCTTAAAAACACATTTGTTTATGACAAGATATATGTCCCCAAAACACTAAAACTGTCCATAATGTTTGTATCAGGGTGCACAAAACATTATTTTGATGTTGCAGTAATGTTGACAGAACAGCCTAATATTTAATTAGGTTGTGTGAACAGTGTGGGTACATTACAATAGATAGGTTCCCAAAACACAAAATATTCTCAGTTGTGATGACATTCATACAATGTTTAAGTTAGTTTGTGCAAAACATTCCTAAATGCTGTAAGAATGTTGCCAGAACACATGGTCGAAGTGTTATGAAGTTATGGGAATTGTCTGGGACGTTGCAAGAATAGCATTGTGATACTCAAAAAGGTTGCCCAGAACATTCCCACAATGTTGCACAATGTTCTACAATTTCCAAATGAGTCCATTTTTTATTACGTTTATAGCATCTTTGTTTTAGGTTTAACATAATATTCCATTCATGTTCAAGCAATATACATTTTTACCTTGTTTTTGAGGTCCTCAGAACATTGAAAAAATACTGTATTGAAGTTTTAATTAATGTTACCATAATATTCTCATTTGTAGCTCGTAAGCAGATTGGAATACATTATGTTTCCCTACAGATCTAATGACAATTCACATTTGAGGCCCACTCCAAGGTGATATAGACATACAGCATTTACATTTAATTCATGAGATATTTGAAAAGCATTTAATCATACAAACACATCCATATTGTTTTTTACACTTCATATGTTGACAATCTGCCTATGAATTCATACATAGGACACTTAAAGAGTATTTGATCACACAGACAAGTTTTACATGTTGACAATCTGCACATGTGGGGTTTGAACCTGCAATGTTTGGTTCCCAAGCCAGGTCATTCATCCTTTGCACCACCAGGTAAGCTGTATGGTTGCCTTGGCAGTATGGTCAATCAGGAATTCCATGCTTCCTTTTTAGCCTTCTTAGACATAAGTAACCCAGGGAAACACTGGTAACTGGGTTATTCACCATCACTTAACCCAGCCTCTTTAAATGCTGCATACTTCTGGGCCCATATTGACAAGGTGAGTGCTGATTTAGGATCACTTTTGCTTTTCAGATCATGAAAAAGAAGACAGGTTTGCGTTTTCTAAGAAGTTGAACAGTCAATTGTTACAAAAATGTTTTATTTTTTAGACTCCAGACTGGTGTAGTGGTCTAAGGCACTGGATCTGAGTGCTAAAGGTGTTACTACAGACACCCTGGTTCAAATCCTGGCTGTATCACAACTGGCTGGATTGGGAGTCCCATAGGGTGGTGCACAATTGGCCCAATGTTGTCTGGGTTTGGCCATCATTGTAAATAAGAATTTGTTCTTAACTGACATGCCTTGTCACACCCTGATCTGTTTCACCTGTCTTTGTGATTGTCTCCACCCCCCTTCAGGTGTTGCCCATCTTTCCCAGTGTACTGTGTTCTCTGTTTGGCTGTTGCCAGCTAGTTTTGTTCAACAAGCCTACCAGCGGTTTTTCCCTTGCTCCTGTCTTTTCTAAAGTTCCTGTTTTCCGGTTTTGACCATTCTGCCGCCCTGACCCTGAGCTTGCCTGCCGTCCTGTACCTTTGCCCCACCTATCTGGATTACTGACCTCTACTTGTCCTTGGCCTGTCCTTTTGCCTGCCCCTGTTCGAATAATAAACATTTGTTACATCGACACTGTCTGCATCGGGGTCTTACCTTATACGTGATATGCCTAGTTAAATTAAAATTTGGGCACCCCTGACAATTTCCATGATTTCCATTTATAAATAATTGGGTGTTTGGATCAGCAATTTCATTTTGATCTATCAAATAACTGATGGACACAGTAATATTTCAGTAGTGAAATTAGGTTTATTGGATTAACAAAAAATGTGCAATATGCATCAAAACGAAATTAGACAGATGCATAAATTTGGGCACCCCAACAGAAAAATCACATCAATATTTAGTAGAGCCTCCTTTTGCTAAAATAACAGCCTCTAGACGCTTCCTATAGCCTCTAATGAGTGTCTGGATTCTGGATGAAGGTATTTTGGACCATTCCTCCTTACAAAACATCTCCAGTTCAGTTAGGTTTGATGTTTGCTGAGCATGGACAGCCCGCTTCAAATCATCCCACAGATTCTCAATGATATTCAGCTCTGGGGACTGGGATGGCCATTCCAGAACATTGTACTTGTTCCTCTGCATAAATGCCCGGATAGATTTTGAGCAGTGTTTTGGGTCGTTGTCTTGTTGAAATATCCAGCCCCGGCGTAACTTCAACTTTGTGACTGATTCTTCAACATTATTCCCAAGAATCTGCTGATATTGAGTGGAATCCATGCGACCCTCAACTTTAACAAGATTCCCAGTACTGGCACTGGCCACACAGCCCCACAGCATGATGGAACCCCCACCAAATTTTACTGTGGGTAGGAAGTGTTTTTCTTGGATCGCTGTGTTCTTTTGCCACCATGCAAAACGCTCCTTGTTATGACCAAATAACTCAATCTTTGTTCATCAGTCCACAGCACCTTATTCCAAAATAAAGCTGGCTTGTCCAAATGTGCGTTTGCATACCTCAAGCTACTCTGTTTGTGGCGTGTGTGCAGAAAAGGCTTCTTCCGCATCACTCTCCCGTACAGCTTCTCCTTGTGCAAAGTGCGCTGAATTGTTGAACAATGCACAGTGACACCATCTGCAGCAAGATGATGTTGTAGGTCTTTGGAGGTGGTCTGTGGGCTGTTTGGCTGTGATACAGCCTGGATTCACCATCCTTCGCCTTTGCCTCTCCGATATTTTACTTAGTCTGCCACTTCTGGCCTTAACAAGAACTGTGCCTGTGGTCATCCATTTCCTCACTATGTTCCTCACAGTGGACACTGACAGCTTACATCTCTGCGATAGCTTTTTGTAGCCTTCCCCTAAACCATAATGTTGAACAATCTTTGTTTTCAGGTCATTTGAGAGTTGTTTTGAGGCCCCCATGTTGCCACTCTTCAGAGGAGAGTCAAAGAGAACAACAACTTGCAATTGGCCACCTTAAATACCTTTTCTCATGATTGGATGCACTTCAAGGCTTAATGAGCTCACCAAACCAATTGTGTGTTCCAATTAATCAGTGCTAAGTAGTTACAGGTATTCAAATCAACAGAATGACAAGGGTGCCCAAATTTTTGCATAGCCTATTTTTCACATCTGATTTAATTTCATACAACTTAATATTGCTACACTAAAAATCTTTGTCTGGACAATACCCCAGTACTCAGCTTTTATTAGAAAATGAATGGCATGCCACTGTGATCATTTTCTGTGACGACAGAGTGAATTATTATGCAGCCTCAGAGGGGTGCCCAAACCTTTTCATACGACTGTATATAAAAACCTACAATACAGTCCTCAAATGTGAATTGCCATTACATCTGGAAATAAACATAATGGGGATCTATTCCAATCTGATTTATTATGCTTTAAGGAGCTACAGAATGTTGAGAATGTTGTGGCAATAACACGCACACACACCACACACAACTACACACAACCACACACAACACTTCTGCCATGTACCATTATGTTACAGTAAGCAAGTGTTGTCTGATACACAGAGGAGCAGGATACAGTGCTCAGCTCACACCATTGGAGGCTGCTGAGGTCAAGGATGTCAGTGGAATGGAGTCAGTGGAATGCTATGAACCACATGGAAACCACTAGTTTGATACCATTCCATTGACTACATTCCAGGCATTATTATGAGCTGTCCTCCCCTCAGCAGCCTCCACTGGCTCACACCCTTAAATGGTAAAAGGTCAGGCCCTAAGGAGTAGTAGAGAAATAGAGGGTGACATCCATTCAAGACTGGCCCAGGTCTCTGAAGAAGAACCATGAGGGGGATATCTTCCCTCTTATCCTGTCAGAACATGTGTAATAAAAAACGCTGTATGTAACCTAGCAAAAAAGGGGGTCAGGTAGCCTAGTGGCCAGTAACTGAAGGGTCGCTGGTTTGAATCCCTGAGCCAGCAAGGTGGAAAAATCTGGCAGTTAACCCCCAACAACACCTAGGCGCTGATGACGTGGACATCGATTAAGGCAGCCCCCCACACCTCTCTGATTCGGAAGACACATTTTGGTTGAATGCATTCAGTTGTGCAACTGACTACAGTACCTATCAAAAGTCTGGACACACCTACTCATTCAAGGGTTTTTCTTTATTTTGACTATTTTCTACATATGGAATCATGTAGTGACCAAAAAAGTGTTAAACAAAATATATTTGATATTTGAGATTCTTCAAAGTGGCCACCCTTTGACTTGATGACAGCTTTGCACACTCTTGGCATTCTCTCAACCAGCTTCATGAGGTAGTCACCTAAGATTCATTTCAATTAACAGGTGTGCCTTGTTAAAAGTTAATTTGTGGAATTTCTTTGCTTCTTAATGCATTTGAGCCAATAAGTAGGGGTTGTGTACAGAAGATATTTGGTAAAATACCAAGTCTATGATATGGCAAGAACAGCTCAACTTTGAACGTTTCTTCAAGTACAGTCACAAAAACCATCAAGTGCTATGATGAAACTGGCTCTCATGAGGACCGCCACAGGAAAGGAAGACCCAGAGTTACCTCTGCTGCAGAGGATACATTCATTAGAGTTACCAATTGCAGCCCAAATAAATTTCAACAGACACATCTCAACATCAACTGTTCAGAGGAGACTGAGTGAATCTGGCATTCTTGGTCAAATTGCTGCAAAGAAACCACTACTAAGGACACCAATAAGAAGAAGAGACTTGCTTGGGCCAAGAAACACAAGCAATGGACATTAGACTGGTGGAAATCTGTCCTTTGGTCTGATGAGTCCAAATTTGAGATTTTTGGTTCCAACCACTGTGTCTTTGTGAGACGCAGAGTAGGTGAACAGATGATCTCTGCATGTGTGGCTCCCACCGGGAAGCATGGAGGAGGAGGTGTGATGGTATGGGGGTGCTTTGCTGGTGACACTGTCAGTGATTTATTTAGAATTCAAGGCACACTTAACCAGCATGGCTACCACAGCATTCTGCAGCGATACGCCATCCCATCTGGTTTGCGCTTAGTGGGACTATCAATAGATTTTCAACAGGACAATGACCCAACACACCTCCAGGCTGTGTAAGGGCTATTTGACCAAGAAGGAGAGTGATGGTGTGCTGCATCAGATGACTTGGCCTCCACAATCACCCGACCTTAACCCAATTGTGATGGTTTGGGATGAGTTGGACCGCAGAGTGAAGGAAAAGCAAGTGCTCAGCATATGTGGGAACTCCAGGTGAAGCTTGTTGAGAGAATGCCATGAGTGTGCAAAGCTGTCATCAAGGCAAAGGGTGGCTACTTTGAAGAATCTAAAATCTAAAATACAGTATATTTTTATTTGTTTGACACTTTTTGGTTGCTACATGATTCTATATGTGTTATTTCATAGTTTTAATGTCTTCACTATTATTCTACAATGTTCAAAATAATACAATATAAAGAAAAACCCTTGAATGAGTAGGTGTGTCCAAACGTTTGACTGGTACTGTAGGTATCCCCTTTTCTTCCCCAAAAATATCAGATCATGTGTGTTGATGTGTAGCTTGTTACTTACAGCCCTTATAGATGTCTGTGGGGATCTGGACGGCGCTGTAGGAGTAGTTGACCTTGTTTTTAAAGTTGGGATCGTCCACAAACTCCAGCTTCATGGAGTAGGGGTTCTCCATAAGGTTCTCTTCCCCATCTCCGTCCTCCGTCTGCACAGAGAGACACACACAGAGAAAGAAACACACTGTTAATGAAATAAGTACAGTACAGGAGGAAAAGCAGACAGACGAACACAAAGAGATATCCGCCCCGTACAGCCACAAACAAACAGGAATGCCCTCACAAAGAATTAAATACACAGGCACGCGCGCATACTCTCGCGCACACATGTACACACACACAGAAGCACACACACACACACAGAAGCACACATGAACACTCCTGGATTAAAATACAAAAACAGCAATTACACCGCTTTTTAGGCTGGGTTTGGATTTGCCTTCTATTCTTTGCCTCGTCACAAAGCAACAGCAGGTATCAAAGTGGACACAAAACAGTTGGAATCAATTAGTGTCCAAGATGGCTATCACAGACACATTAGGTGGTACACAAATTAAGCCTGACAATAACAACTAACAACCAACACTACTTAATCACAGCTTTCTCTGCCACCCACACAGGCTGCATCTCCACTACGCCCATGCAGTGTTAGGTTAGGAAGCCAGCTGGAGCTGCCTTGCGTTATGTTAGACATTCAGAACAACAGAATATCTATTATTCTGTTGTCTACCCACTAACGCACAACACAACACAGAGCTATAGAGCTAGAATGTGTTTACTGAGAGGACAACCTCTTCCATTAGTATTTGGCTGGGTTGGCCCGGTCCATTACTTTCACAAAGTGACAAATGTCAAATAAGGACAAAAGAAATGGGAGTAAAACTTTTCCTATTAATGTGACATTTAGGATTCAATCTTGATTAGCTATCGACAGAGGACAAGCCTTGCCTTTTCAAGAGCCAATCATGTGAAAATAAATAGGAGTTAGATGTAAACACATCCTCTGGCGGAGCTTATTCATTTATCTGTGCCTCCAAATTCTAAGGGAACTCACTAATATGCTTCAAGGTGCACACTGACAGAATATAGCACATACTGTAGCTAATACCAGAAATGTAATCTATGTTAACCCAGAAGTAACATTTTGCGTAATTTGGTCAGCTGCGTGATCAACTTCTGTGTTCATAGTGCCTTCAGAAAGTATTCATACCCCTTGACTTATTCCACATTTTGCTGTGTTACATCCTGAATTCAAAATTGATTAAATAGATATTTATCTCACCCACCTACACACAATACCTCATAATGAAAAAGTGAAAACATGTTTTTTGAAATGTTTGCACATTTATTTTATTATTTATTGAAATACAGAATATCTCATTTAAATAAGTATTTACACCCCTGAGTCAATACTTTGTAGAAGCACATTGGCAGCGAGTAAGGGTAAGTCTCTAAGAGCTTTCACCTGGATTGTGCAACATTTGCCCATTATTCTTTTCAAAATTCGTCAAGCTCTGTCAAATTGGTTGTTGAGCATTGCTAAACAACCATTTTCAGGTCTTGCCATAGATTTTCAAGTAGATTTAAGTCAAAACTGTAATTCGGCCACTCAGGAACATTCACTGTCTTATTGGTAAGCAACTCCAGTGTAGATGTGGCTTTGTGTTGTATCTTAGTGTCCTGCTGAAAGGGGAATTTATCTCCCAGTGTCTGGTAGAATGCACCATTAGCTCCATTACATTTCTTTTTTATCCTTAAAAACTCCATAACATGGTGCAGCCAACACTATGCTTGAAAATATGTATATATAGTGGTACTCAACAACATGTTGTATTGGATTTGCCCCAAACATAACACTTTGTATTCAGGGCAAAATGTTAATTGTTTTAACACTTTTTTTTGCAAACAATGAATGTGAATGTTTTGTAATATATTTATTATGTATAGGCTTCCTCCTAAATCATGTTAGTATTGTGGAGTAACTACAATGTTGTTGATCCATCCTCAGTTTTCTCCTATCACAGCCTGTAACTGTTTTAAAGTCCCCATTGGCCTCATGGTAAAATCCCTGAGCGGTTTCCATCCTCTCCGGCAACTGAGTTAGGAAGGACGCCTGCATCTTTTTACTGACTGGGTGTATTGATACACCATTCAAAGTGTAATTAATAACTTCATCATGCTCAAAGGGATATTCTGCTTCTTTTTTTTTTTTACCCATCTACCAATAGGTCCCCTTTTTTGCAAGGCATTGGAACACCTCCCTAGTCTTTATGGTTAAATCTGGGTTTGAAATTCACTGTTCGACTGAGGGACCTTACAGATAATTGTATGTGTGGGGTACAGAGATAAGGTAGTCATTCAAAAATAATGTTTTATTATATGACTTGTTAAGTACATTTTTACTCCTGAACTTATTTAGTCTTGCCATAACAAAGGGTATGAATACTTATTGACTCAAGACATTTCAGCTTTTCACTTTTAATTAATTAGTAAAAATTTAGAAAAACAATCTTCCACTTTGACATTATGGGGTATTGTGTGTAGGCCAGGGACTCAATTGACATTTTATTACAATTATTCAGGCTGTAAAACAACAAAATGTGGAAAAAGTCAAGTATGTGAATAATTTCTGAAGGCACTGTACGTGTTAGAAATTGAGAGTTCCGGAAAAAATCAAGTCTCCACCCTCAACCCCCCGCTCTCCCGCCCCCACCCGCACACGAGCGAAGTACTCAAGTTTAAGCACCGCCTTCACCCAATCCTGACACGTCCAAATAACCAGTGAAGAAAACCCCAACACCAAAATTAATGCTGCTCGGATCTCATGCATCCCATTCTGTCCTGGCAGATTCTCTCGGTCTACACACAGAATCTGCCCACGGAGAGATTACCACCAATGAGAAGGTATGCGAGGAAGGCCATCTACAATATACAACCATACTGAATATATAGCATGCACAGCATACCACAATTCTTAATCTAAGCACAAATATGTATATACTGTTGCATACTGTATTATAAACGTAATAAATCACAATCCTGAAACGGACAGACACATGTCAGTGTATAACACAGATACTCACACATCCGAAGTGGGGGGGTAGTGGCAGGCAGAACAAAAATAAAACTAAAACAAAAAACAAATACTCAAATACAGTACAGTACACACTGAGACATGCCCATATATCATTCTTTAATAGAGTAGCAAGGGTTAATTGGATTTGACATGATAAAAACAGTTTTTTTTTTTTGCAAAATTGTATTCAAGACTCATGCTCTGTGCAGGAATTGATCGATGGCCTGGCTTTAATTGTCTATTAAAATGCAATTACAAGCTGTTGTTTGAAATGAAGGGAAGAGCAGAGCAGGGGGACAGTTGCGATGATAATCCACTGAACGTCAACGCTAGCAACAGTGTAGTGACAGACCAGGATAACATGCTACCTTACAGGAAACGCATCATCAGAAATACGTCAACTGTCTCTGTCTCCCGCTCTGTGTGTACTGGCTACACTCTAGTTATACTCTCTGGCTATACTATCTGGCTACGCTCCAGTTATACTCTCTGGCTATACTCTCTGGCTACACTCCAGTTATACTCTCTGGCTATACTCTCTGGCTATACTCTCTGGCTATACTATCTGGCTTTACTCTCTGGCTATACTCTCTGGCTATACTCTAGTTCAGGGCTGTCCAACCCTGTTCCTGGAGAGCTACCATCCTGTAGGTTTTCACTCCAACCCTCATCTAGCGCACCTGATTCTAATAATTAGCTGCTTGAAAAGCTTAATCAAGTTGGTTACAACTGGGCTGGCAGTGAAAAATTACAGGAGGGTAGCTCTCCAGGAACAGGCTTGGACAGCCCTGCTCTAGTACTTTCTGGCTATACTCTAGTTATACTCTCTGGCTATACTCTCTGGCTATAACCTAGTTATACTCTCTGGTTATACTCTCTGGTTATACTCTCTGGCTATAACCTAGTTATACTCTCTAGTTATACTCTCTGGTTATACTCTCTGGCTATAACCTAGTTATACTCTCTGGCTATACTCTAGTTGTACTCTCTGGCTATACTCTCTGGCTATACTCTAGTTATACTCTCTGGCTATACTCTCTGGCTATACTCTAGTTATACTCTCTGGCTATACTCTCTGGCTATACTCTAGTTATACTCTCTGGCTATACTCTCTGGCTATACTCTCTGGCTATACTCTAGTTATACTCTCTGGCTATACTCTCTGGCTATACTCTAGTTATACTCTCTGGCTATACTCTCTGGCTATACTCTAGTTATACTCTCTGGCTATACTCTCTGGCTATACTCTCTGGCTATACTCTAGTTATACTCTCTGGATATACTCTCTGGCTATACTCTAGTTATACTCTCTGGCTATACTCTCTGGCTATACTCTCTGGCTATACTCTAGTTATACTCTCTGGCTATACTCTCTGGATATACTCTAGTTATACTCTCTGGCTATACTCTAGTTATACTCTCTGGCTATACTCTCTGGCTATACTCTCTGGCTATACTCTCTGTCTACACTCTAGTTATACTCTCTGGCTATACTCTCTGTCTACACTCTAGTTATACTCTCTGGCTATACTCTAGTTATACTCTCTGGCTATGATCTCTGGCTATACTCTCTGTCTACACTCTAGTTATACTCTCTGGCTATGCTCTCTGGCTATACTCTCTGGCTATGCTCTCTGGCTATACTCTCTGGCTATACTCTCTGGCTATGCTCTCTGGCTATACTCTCTGGCTATGCTCTCTGGCTATACTCTCTGGCTATGCTCTCTGGCTATACTCTCTGGCTATGCTCTCTGGCTATGGCCCTTGACACTTCCCATCTCTGAGTCCCATCTCTCTCTATTCAATCCTCACCACACATTTGACTGTAATAACCGTACAATAAAACTTCGACACACACATTTTCAATGTATATCTATTAAACTATCTCCTATTCTTCAACTCATCTATTCATTCTGTCAAAACCTTCCTGTTCAGCAAAAACGTTTTTGCAATCGTTTTCTCACTCTTTTCCTGCCAATCATCTCCAACTACATCACAATGTAAACCTGCCCCACTCAACAATGACCCCATTACACAACAACAGGTACTTGATAAGATGTCCTGGTTTTAACATGACAAGGTAAAAGTGGATTGTGTGGCAGTGACATTGAAGATGATTGGTTGAAAAATATAATACTAGTCTAGCAATATTACCTCAAAGACAATTAATCTGTTTATGATCATGCTTATACATTTGCATCAGCAAGGGTGAGAGGGTTAGAGTTGGATGTTGGTCTAGCAGAGAGGATCACTCGATTACTGATGCAGTCCTTCAAACACGCAAAGACATTGTGTTAAGGTCAGTTTGGTGGCATGGGTGATTAGGTAGGACTTGCTGGTTCATCGGTGAAGATGATTAGGTTAGAGATGCTGGTTTATCAGTTATAGAGAAAGTGGGTTAGGAATGCTGGAAGCATTATAAAAGTCTCTGGGTTAGAGGGGCTGCATTAATATTTAAATTGAATGTGATTGAATTAGGATTGCTATTGTATTGGTTACAGTGATGGTGATCGGCTTAGAGAAAATGGTTGCATTATTTACAGTGAAGGTGATTGGTTTAGAGAAAATTATTACATTATTTACAGTGAAGGTGACTGGCTTAGAGAAGCCGAGTTATCAATAACGGCAAAGGTCATTGGCTTCAGAAACCCCTTGTGCATCAGCAGCGTACTATGGAGTCCCGTCCCAGTGTTTGTTCATCCCTCAGCCTGACTGTCATTTCAGTGAGGCCTTTTTTTCCCGAAGAGCCCAATCATAATTAACCAAGGCAGCTTCTAATTAGGAGCTAAATAAATCCAAACAGGAAAGACTGATTGGTTCATTTTCTTCAGCCATCCACCACCTGTTTTGCTCGATTCATTACCCAAATTGTTAATTTTATCTCCCCATTCTCAAGGTTTAATTAAAGGCTGAAGAGGCCAGGAATGACCTTTTGAAGACTCTTTAATTTCCACCTTTACCCATCCAGGGCTCACCCAGACTACAATCATCTCTCGCTCCTGACCTGGCTCATCCCTTTCATATTAGTGTGTATGTGTGTGTGTGTGTTTGTGTGTGTGAGTGAGTGTGAGTGTGAGTGTGTGTGCAACCGGTTTGAAATGGTTAGCTAGTTAGCGGTGGACGCTAGTAGTGTTTCAATCGGTGATGTCACTCGCTCTGAGACTTTGAAGTAGTTGATTCCCGTAGATTTTGTAGAGCGATAGGTAATGATGCTTCATGGAAGGCAGCTGTTGATATGTTCAGAGGGTCCATGGTTCGAGCCTAGGTTGGGGTGAGGACAGGGGCCGAAGCAAAACTGTTACATTGATGCTGTTGACCTGGATCACACAGTTGGCCTCTGCCCAGCTGCTGGGGTTGCTGCGCAGAAGGAGGAGGTCAAAGAGGGGTGAGTGTAACCGGTGTGAAACGGCTAGCTAGATAGCAGTGTGCGCTAGTAGCGTTGCGATCTGTGACGTCACTCGCTCTGAGACCTCGAAGTAGTTGTAAACTGAGTTTTGACAGTGTAATGTAGTGCACTGTATGATAAAGCAAACAAAATCAAAACACTAAATTAGTCTGTGTTTCAAACGCAATGCCGAGTTAGAATAATAATAGGTTTGCCAGCTAGGTGTCCGACATCTCTGCTACTTGCCCTCCACCAAATCGCTACCTTGGAACATGATTTACATACAATTTATACGCATTTCACTAGCAGCCAGATAACAGTATCAAATCAAAGTGAGATAATGCATAACAGAGACCATTGCAATTCCACCCAGAGTGAGTGTTGTCTTTCTCTGCTGAAGCCTAAGTAATAATCTTCTATTGGGGGGCCTGATCTTGTCTCCTTCATTTGGGTAGTTCTTGCAGAGAGATTTCCCCCCAGATAATACAACTCTAAAATCAATATCATATTACTCTACACTCTTCGAAAAAATGTGCTATGTAGAACCATACAGGATTCTTCAGTTTGTCCCCATAGGGGAACCCTTTTTAGTGTTGGTTAGAACCCTTTGCAGAGGGTAGGGTTCTTCAAAGAACGCCCTGTATATGGTTCTACCTAGAACCCTATATGAAGGGTTCTACCAAGAACAATTTTATCAACTAAAGGTTCTTCTAGGCTAATAGTGGATATTTCTAAGCAGGAGGGGATAACTGCCTGAGCTAGAGAGATAAAATGTCTGAGAACACATGCTCTGAGGGCATGGCTAGGGATGCCGTCTGGGCCGGCAGCCTTGCAAAGAAAAACATGTTTGAATGACTTACATACGTCCTCCGTGGAGACAGTAAGCAGGGGTTCTCCTCGGCAGCTCAGAGTCGTTATGCTTGAAGCGTGAGAAAAAGGTGTTTAGCTCGTCCAGTAGGGCAGCTCCCTCACTTACCTCTTCATAAGCAGTCACTTGGTTCTGGACACAATGGAGGGGGGGTGGGTCATTGACCTTTAGCAGTGTGCTGGGGTGGGTCATGGGATGACCTTTAGCAGTGTGCTGGGGGGGTCATGGGTTTTGTCAGGGGCTTGGCCTCAGCAGCAACTATTTTAATGATGACCGATGTCCTCCAATTAGACGTGTTGACAGGCCCTAAAGCGCTGTGTCATTAATCACAGGGCTGCCTCCACACACCACGAAAATCACACCGTGATTTATAACATAGCTAGCTCCTCTCTCTGTCTGTCCACACATTTTTCACTTTCTCTTCTCTCTCTCTCTCTCTCTCTCTCTCTCTCTCTCTCTCTCTCTCTCTCTCTCTCTCTCTCTCTCTCTCTCTCTCTCTCTCTCTGTCTCTCCATTTCCCTCCTCTGTCTGTCTCTTTCATCTCTCTCTCTCTCCTTCATCTCTTTCTATCACTCTCTCTCTCTCTCCTCCGTCGCTCCCTCCCTGTTCATTCCTTCCTTTTGTGCTTGGACGATGTAGGGAATTCATACATTTGGTACTGATAGCCAATTAATCAGGTGGCTTGGAAGCACAAAGAGGAGTGGTGAGTCACTGTGTGACCTTTACATCCTCTGGAAGGACTAATAACTGTTCCCAGACCAGGGAGAAACTAAGGCATTGTTAGGACACAACCTGCATACCTCTACAGAGGATTGTGGACTCAGCGGTTGGATCTATAGGTGACTCATATTAATGGTGACGTGACATGTTACATTAAGTCTTGATATTTACTATATAGCCATGTATAGTCTAGGCCTACTATCCTGTCTTGTGGTTGGCTGTTCCTTGGTTATTTATTAGGGCATTTGTTGAGGTAAAACACACAGAGAGTACTCCAGGGTTTGACAGATTTTCCTGGGAGGAAAGTAGGAGCTGCAGTTGCTGTCACATCAACAGTAGACATTTGGGGTTAAGATACTCAGTAGACTGGTAGGGTTAGGTACTTCAGTTTTCGACAGTTAGTTAGTTAGGTAAGTTCACCAGGGTGTCACAGGGTTCAAAAGTTGAGGTTAGGTACTAGGTACTCGACAGTTTGGGTGAGGATACTTCAAGGTTTGACAGGTGGGAATATGTGCAGTTGGGGTTAGGTAGGTAAGTACTTCAGGTTTTGGGGTTAGGTAGGTAAGTACTTCAGGGTTTGGGGTAGGGTAGGTAAGTACTTCAGGGTTTGGGGTTAGGTAGGTAAGTACTTCAGGGTTTGGGGTTAGGTAGGCAGGTCCTTCAGGGTTTGGGGTTAGGTAGGTATACTCCAGGGTTGACTGAATCTCCTGGGAGAACAGTTAGTGGGAGCTTTGTCACATGCATGGTGCTGGCCCCAGGCCTGACACACACAATCACAGCCACAGTGTCAGCAGCGTACTAACACACACAGACAGCCACAGTGTCAGCAGCGTACTAACAACACGTACAGGGGAGCAGGACGGGCGGTACGGGCGGATGGGACTGGGAGGACACACACACCACTGTACTGTACTCACATAGTCTGATTCCGCTTTCGAATCATAGTACTCCATGTTGCTCTCCTGCGCGGAAAAGAAAAGTGAAAAGACAGGCGATGAGAGAAGATATAGCAGTGACTATATCCATTAGGCTCTTCTGCTGGTGTAGCTGTATGGAGATATCAAGGTTATATTCAGACACTAGACAGCATGAGAATATAACCAGCATCACAGAACACTGGGGAGGTAGTGTGATAAAAGATTGGGTTGTGGAATGGAACTTTGTGGAATGTGTTGTAGATTCTGAGACGTGTTGTGTTCTAATGCAGTGCAGGATGCAATCTAGTTGTGTTGTAATGTGGTATGCACTATAGTAGGAAATACAGTGCTAGGCTGTATGTATGCACTATAGTAGGAAATACAGTGCTAGGCTGTATGTATGCACTATAGTAGGAAATACAGTGCTAGGCTGTATGTATGCACTATAGTAGGAAATACAGTGCTAGGCTGTATGTTTGCACTATAGTAGGAAATACAGTGCTAGGCTGTATGTATGGCATGATTTTACTATGTTGCAGTGGTTGGTAGTTGGATTTAGGATGACTATATAGAGTGCTATATAAATAAATGAGTGGAATGAGCTAGCATTGCTCCCTAGCTACTTATTGTCTGTTGAGTTCATAGTAAACAGCGCCTCTCATCTCAGAGGAGAAAGAAAAGAGAGAGAACAGGACAGAAGCCAAGTTCATGGCAGTGTTCCTTGCACGGCCTCAAAGCCCACACCCTCCCCACGCTCCCCAGCCCAGAGCTTGCCCCCTCCCACCGAACCCCACCTCCTCGGCAGGGCTGCGTGCAGCACGGTGCGGCATCCGTCTGACCCGCCTCATTATCATTGGGATGGAGCCTGGATGAGGACACGCTCTCAAGGGCACTGGAGTGACTGCTTCTCCTGCTGTGGAGGAGCTCTGCTCATTCTCTGACAGCAGAGGAGAGGAGAGGCTGAGAGAGCCCTCCACACACACACATATACCCACATCACACACACATACCCACACACGGCCATCACACACGGCCATCACACACACATACCCACACACGCCCATCACTCTCTCTCTCTCTCTCTCTCTCTCTCTCTCTCTCTCTCTCTCTCTCTCTCTCTCTCTCTCTCTCTCTCTCTTGGTCTCTCTCTCTCTCTCTCTCTCTCTCTCTCTCTCTCTCTCTCTCTCTCTCTCTCTCTCTCTCTCTCTCTCTCTCTCTGTCTCTCTGTCTCTCTGTCTCTCTCTCTCTCTCCCACTTTCTCTCTCTCTATCCCTGAGACACTCCAGACCCAATATGTCCGTGACCAGGGCCTGGGCTGGCCTCCAGCACTAATCAGGGAGTCAGTCATCAGCTAAGCACGGCTCAGCTCAGCCCCAAACAACCCACACAGACAGACGCAGCCTGACCCAAACTCTTATTGACACTTAACATGAGGCAGGGCCTTGCCTGGACACAGCACATGTCCTTGGGAGCCACAGGGGCCTCCGAACAGGGGAGCAGAAAAGCAGAGTCCTCTCCCTTCAGACTGACGCCCGTTATCCTCCAGTACCAGAACACTCTGCCTCCTCTCTCTACACAGCAGCCATGCATGATCTGGATGAGTAGTGGGACAAGGAGAGCAGATGTGGGAAGGGGGTGGGGGAAAGGGTAGTTGAGGGATGTAAACAGGAAGACACTTATAGAGAGTACATAAGGGTGCGGGTGGTCGGTATGGAAAGCAAATATAAGTGCGTACCAGGTTAGGCTGGTGGGGTGGGTTTGAGGCGCACAGGGGGGTGCAGAGGGGGTGGGGTAGGAAGACGGTACAGTCGAGGCTAAAAATAGCAGAGATGGCCCCTTTGGCAGGCAGGCAGGCAGGCGGCAGTGTTGCTGTGTCTCTAGTGATGGCGGTGGGATTGATCTGTGTTTATACAGGTTCCCTACACTATAGCACATACAGTAGATTGTATGCATGAGTGTGGGTGTCTACATGTTTTCTGGTAATACTGCTTGTGCATGGGGGGTCCTCTGTGCTCTGGCAGTGACGTGCCTCTGCTTGTTGTACATTCATGTTCCAATTAGTATATTTTGTTGATGTTTATTCTTCAGTGCTAGACTGTTTCTCTGTGTAATGGTGTTCATGTCATATTAGTCATATTATTTCACAAAATGTACATTACACACAAACTAATGCATGTTGTTCACACGTGTCCGAAAACGATGCGTTTTTCCCAAGTTTTCTTTTTACATGTTTTTATGTAGGGCCCAGGGCCTAGGTTAAACACACATCTAATAAAACACACTACCCCCTCTCAGCACAACTACCAGCTAAACACACACAAAAGCACACACACACAAGCACGAACACAAGGCACACACTCATAGAATGGCACGCCAGCAATGCATCACGCCAGCACAGCATCTCTCCCCACTCCTCGGCCTCTTTACCCTTATCTCAATCGTCTTCTTCTCTGCTCCTTCTCCCCAATATCTCCTCCTCCTCTCCGCCCTCCCTACCTTTTCTTCTCCTTTCCCCATCTCTCTCCCCTCAATACCAGGCAGCCTTCTCCTTTCCCCATCTCTCTCCCCTCAATACCAGGCAGCCTTCTCCTTTCCCCATCTCTCTCCCCTCAATACCAGGCAGCCTTCTCCTTTCCCCATCTCTCTCCCCTCAATACCAGGCAGCCTTCTCATTTCCCCATCTCTCTCCCCTCAATACCAGGCAGCCTTCTCATTTCCCCATCTCTCTCCCCTCAATACCAGGCAGCATTCATGCCCAATTTCAGATTTAGTGAATATAGTGCAGCTGCAGGTTAGATGCCCACTGTTGCTATAGAAACAGTCCCCTCTGCTCTAGATTATAGTGTGACTTTTTGGTGTTTTCTCACCATGTCTGTCTGTCTGTCTGTCTGTCTGTCTGTCTGTCTGTCTGTCTGTCTGTCTGTCTGTCTGTCTGTCTGTCTGTCTGTCTGTCTGTCTGTCTGTCTGTCTGTTTCTGTTGCTGCTTCCTGTCTGAACTGCGTCACTCTGAATGGCTCTCTATCGTTTTTCTTATCTATTTGTCTCCCACTATCAATTACTGTAATGAATGACTATAAAATAATTATATATATACAGATTTTAGGATCTTAATTCATCACTCTTTTGTTGCTGAACAATTCAAACTTGAGTTTTATAAAGGCTTCTAAAGTTTGTCATTTCCACTTGTCAGGATTAGTGTTCGGAGAGGTCTCTGGACACTTCTATGTTTGTCAGGATTAGCCCGGGACCGGTCGCCAGCCTTGCTCCAGAGCCGGAGCCGCCAGCTATACTGGTGCCCAGTCCAGGACCGGTCGCCAACACCTCTCCAGAACTGGAGCCTCCACTCGACCCGGTGCCACGTCCTGCGCCGGGGCCGGAGCCCCCGCCTGACCCGGTGCCACGTCCTGAGCCGGGGTCGGAGCCCCCGCCTGACCCGGTGCCATGTACCCGGGGGGCACTGTCTGGATTAGTGTTCGGAGACCTCTCTGGTTTACTCTATGTTAGTTTTGTTGTGTGGTCCCCAATTGGAGGCAGCTGAGCTGCGTTGCCTCTAATTGGGGATATAATTTAAGGGTGCTGCTTGCCCACGTGTGTGTGTGTGGGTCATTGTTTTTGTGCATACGAATGCACCGACGTCATGGCTGTGTATTGTTTATTGTTTTGTTGAGTTCGCTAATAAAGTATGTCGAACCAATACTGCTCTGCGCCTTGGGTTCTGTCCTCCACTCACCGTGACACCCCTTATAAATTTCAAACTTGATTTTGCCCTAATTAAAAATGTATCAACCCCTACAAAAATGTCCATTCATTATAATCCACATAATAATTCACATTTCCTGTTGCTGCAGGATTCATTTCCTACTGTAGCAAACTGGCTCAAATTAATATCCTACATCTGTAATTGTATATGGGAGATTGTTTTTCAAATATGGGGATATTTATGATTTTATCCCCTATGACAAGTAGAAACAACAAAACAAAGCTTTTAACAAAGCATTGAGCATAAGTGAGCATATACAAATCATGCCATGATCTATGTAGATGCAGATTCTGTAGATTATGGTAAAATCAGGTAGCTGGAAAACACGCCGGCCCATTTTTTCCCTTGAGGCCACCAGTATTAGCCCGATAATTATCATTTTGCGCAAATAAAACTAAGTTAGACAGGCCCACTGGTCTAAGGCATGAACCAGCCCATCTGGTGGAATACAGTATATACATTACCTCTTGGTGGACATGCTGTGTGCTCTCACAAGACAAGTTTAGACAGTTTGACATTTAAATCTCAGACAAGCTCTCCATCATGTGAGGACAGAGTACAGTCATATCCATATCTCTTCTGGACACCTGCTAATGACTTTGTAATTACACACACACACACACACACACACACACACACACACACACACACACACACACACACACACACACACACACACACATACACATACACATACACATACACATACACACAAACACAGACACAGACACAAACACAAACACGGACACAAACACAAACACACACACACACAGTCACAGTCAAACAGAAACTGCGGATGATCTCCAGGCCATATTACTCCAGCAATCATCCCTGGCAGCAGATCCCTAATGGAACCTGGCATTATATTAGACACAATAAAGGATTTCATTTGCTGCTCTTCGTTAGTGCGTACACACACACACACACACACACACACACACACACACACACACACACACACACACACACAAACACTCTCACACACACACACACACGCACACAAACAAACACACACACACACTCTGCTGACTAGTCAGAGAGGACCTGCCAGAACAAAAAGCCAATGTGATTGAGCAGCAGAATAGAAGTGCTTATGTAAAGCCGACCTGTTAAGAAGGTATATATAGCCTACAGACTAACTCACTCTGCTGTGCTTTCCAATAGCTCTCCTTGTCTATCAATGTCTCTCTCCCCCTATACCCAATTTCTATCTGACAGGTTCAAAACCCTAAGAAACACTAGGCAGTTATAACAGAAAAACATTCAGGAAAAGTTAAATCCTCCTACGGAAAGGAGGATACTAGTCAGTTGTAAAGGGAAAGGGGGATACTAGTCAGTTGTAAAGGGAAAGGGGGATACTAGTCAGTTGTACAACTGAATGCATTCAACTGTAATGTGTCTTCTGCATTTAACACAACCCCTCTGAATCAGAGAGGTGTGGGGGGCTGCCTTAATCCGCGCCCAGGGAACAGTGGGTTAACTGCCTTATTCAGGGGCAGAACGACAGATTTTTACCCTGTCAGCTCTGGGATTCGATCCAGCAACCTTTCGGTTACTGACCCAACGCTCCTACCCTAGTAGAAGCTAGTGTCAAATGTTGTATTGAGAAGTAAACACAGCGCACTTTTTATCAACTGATGTATGTAAAGTAAGTAATGACTGACATGCAACTTCATCAAGGAGACTAGAACACTGGAGGTGCCAATGGAAAAGAAATACCCTCAAAACATTAAAACAAATTAGTTATTTTCATAAAAATATAACATTTTCATTTGAATAAAATGTCTTCCTTGTATAAAAAGGACATTTACGAAACATAAAAATCTATACCTAACTAAATCACATGGGGTGAAATAATACTAGAAATGTAGACACAGGATTACCAGATAGCCTTTAAAATAATTTAATAACCGGTCTTGTAATGATAAAGGATCTTAATTTGATCACTCTTTTTTTTTTAAATAAGGCTGACTTGAATGCAACCCCATCTTTAATCAAGATTACAGACTGTCAGACTATTTCCATGGTCGTAATGCCAGAAAAGTAGGGTCTGTTGAGGATGTAGACTAAAATCAGTGAACATAGTCTGGCCATAGTGAGGATTCACTGAGACAAAAAACATCTGACTGCCTGGGCAAATGTCCATATTGCAAAAAATAGAACAGACCGGAATTTAGTGAACTGCCTCACAAAAAACCCACTTAAAATAGCCACACGAAGTGTTAGGCTGTATCCTCTTGGGAGAAATTAGTCTATTGAAGGTGCCTGCAGAAGGAAGCAACCTGTCATAATCACAGGGATGATGCTTCTTTATAATGTCAATAAAATACCATAATTACATTTAAAAAGCACAATGAGGCAAAAGCTAAATGTGGAAAAAGAGAGACAAGGGTGAGAGAGAGAGAGAGAGAGAGAGAGAGAGAGAGAGAGAGAGAGAGAGAGAGAGAGAGGGAGAGAGAGAGAGACAGAGAGAGAGAGATACAGGGAGAGAGCAAGAGAGAGAGAGAGCAAGAGAGAGATACAGAGAGCGAGAGAGAGAGACAGAGACAGAGACAGAGCAATAGAGAGCAAGAGAGAGAGAGATAGAGAGAGAGAGAGAGAGAGAGAGAGAGAGACAGAGAGAGAGAGAGAGAGAGAGAGTGAGAGAGAAATAGAGAGACAGAGGGAGAGAGAGAGGGATGTTTCCCATGTCAATAAAGCCCTTTGAATTGTAGAGAGAGAGAGAGAGAGAGAGAGAGAGAGAGAGAGAGAGAGAGAGAGAG
The DNA here is from genome assembly GCA_023634145.1 of Thymallus thymallus. NCBI lineage: Eukaryota > Metazoa > Chordata > Actinopteri > Salmoniformes > Salmonidae > Thymallus > Thymallus thymallus. The sequence continues at coordinate 8,446,228 of CM042409.1, forward strand.
AGAGAGGTGTGTGTTGGACTCCTCAGATAAAGCCGTGTATGATGGAGGGACGGAGGCCTAGGGTGCGGCTCTCTCATTGGCATGCTGGCTGTCTCTGAGTTTGTAAGCTATTAGGGAGCTGTTGAGACCACACATAGCTTCATGCAGATGTTCATTTGTATGCCAATAAACAAATCTGCCCTGAGAATAAAGCTCAAATACACTGTGAAAATTCTGCATTCTCCATGCGCATCACATCAATGTCCTTCGTCTCACCACACATAAAGTTAGGCCTTCTCTAACTGCACATTAACTTCAAAGGCCCTGTGTGAAAGATGGTCTACAGTCGTACAGATACAGGAACAAAGAGAGGAAAAACAGAAACTGAAAAGGATAGAAAAAGAGAGACCATTTTGATGCTCCATTATTGTCTATTATGTCACCTAAAATTATAGTGGTGGTGAAAATTCTAATGAATATGCTATGCATTTCATGACCTCTTCTAGGTTACAATGGCCTATGTCTTAATCCATGCTCATGAGTGCAGACTGCCCTTCTTTTGATGCTAGTCTTAATGCCCTTACTTCCTCTAAGTATAATTTAAGTTTTATGATTACTCTCTCTCTCTCTCTCTCTCTCTCTCTCTCTCTCTCTCTCTCTCTCTCTCTCTCTCCCATCCGCTCTCTCTCTCTCTCTCTCTCTCTCTCTCTCTCTCTCACTTTCACTCTCTGAATCCATCTTTTTTTAATCTCAATTTAAATTTAAATTCAATTTAAGGGCTTTTTTGTCATGGGAAACATATGTTTACATTGCCAAAGCAAGTGAAATAGATAATAAACTAAATAAAAACGTACAGTAAACATTACACTCACAAAGGTTCCAAAAGAATAAAGACATTTCAAATGTCATGTTATGTCTATATAAAGTGTTATAATGATGTGCAAATAGTTAAAGTACAAAAAGGAAAATAAATAAACATAAATATATATAACATATTTACAATGGGGTTTGTTCTTCACTGGTTGCCCTTTGTGGCAACAGGTCACAAATCTTGCTGCTGTGATCGCACACTGTGGTATTTCACCCCAATACATATGGGAGTTTTTTTTGCAGAATTCTGTATGTTGTTTGTCCCATTTTATGAATTCTTGGTTGGTGAGGGGACCCCAGACCTCACAACCATAAAGGGCAATGGGTTCTATAACTAATGGGTTCTATAAAGTATTTTTTGACAGATCCTAATTGGTATGTCGAATTTTATGCTCCTTTTGATGGCATAGGGCAACAGTGTCTAGATGGAATTTGTATTTGTGGTCCTGGCAACTGGACCTTTTTTGGAACACCATTATTTTTGTCTTAGTGAGATTTACTGTCAGGGCCCAGGTCTGACAGAATCTGTGTGCTGATGTTGGCCCTCCTTGGATTGGGACAGAAGCACCAGATCATCAGCAAACAGTAGACATTTGACTTCAGATTCTAGTAGGGTGAGGCCGGGTGCTGCAGACTGTTCTAGTGCCCTCGCCAATTCGTTGATATATATGTTGAAGAGGGTGGGGCTTATATCCCTGTCTCACCCCACGGCCCTGTGGAAATAGATGTGTGTGTTTTTTGCCAATTTTAACCGCACACTGTTTGCTTGGATGGATAATGTCTTGTGTTTTTCTCCCAACACCACTTTCCATCAATTTGTATAGCAGACCCTCATGTTTGTTTGTCAATTAGGGTGTGCAGGGTGAATACGTGGTCTGTTGTATGGTAATTTGGTAAAAAGCCAATTTGCATTTGCTCAGTACATTGTTTTCACTGATGAAATGTCAGAGTCTGCTGTTAATGATAATGCAGAGGTTTTTCCCAAGGTTGCTGTTGATGCATATCCCACGGTAGTTATTGGGGTTCCAAATATTGGGAAAGATGCCAGAGCTAAGGATGATGTTAAAGAGTATAGCCATTTGTAATTTGGCTATACCCCAATACTACACCTATTCCCGAGGCACCCCCAGTACTACACCTATTCCCCAGGCGCTCTCATTTGTTGACTTCTGTAACCGTAAAAGCCTTGTCCATTCCCAACTACAATATTTCCCGTCAAGATAGAACTATCAAAGGAGGCGGAGTTGCAATCTACTGCAGAGATAACCTGCAGAGTTCTGTCATACTATCCAGGTCTGTGCCCAAACAGTTTGAGCTTCTACTTTTAAAAATCCAACTTTCCAGAAATAAGTCTCTCATTGTTGCAATTTTTTTACAGACCCCCCTCAGCCCCCAGCTGTGCCCTGGACACCATATGTGAATTGATTGCCCCCCATCTATCTTTAGAGTTCGTACTGTTAGGTGACTTAAATTGGGATATGCTTAACACCCCGGCCATCCTTCAATCTAAGCTAGATGCCCTCAATCTCACACAAATTATCAAGGAACCTACCAGGTACAACCCTAAATCTATAAACATGGGCACTATCATAGATACCATCCTGACTAACTTGCCCTCCAAATACACCTCCTCTGTCTGCGTCCGTAAAGGGTCCGCGGTCAAACGACCACCCCTTATCACTGTCAAACGCTTCCTAAAACACTTGGATCTTGGAAGGATATTGACCTCATCCCGCCAGTAGAGGATGCCTGGTTGTTCTTTAAAAGTGCTTTCCTCAAATAAATAAGCATGCCCCATTCAAAAAATGTAAAACTAAGAACAGATATAGCCCTTGGTTCACTCCAGACTTGACTGCCCTTGACCAGCACAAAAACATCCTGTGGCGTACTGCATTAGCATCGAATAGCCTCCGCGATATTCAACTTTGTAGGGAAGTCAGAAACCAATATACACAGTCAGTTAGAAAAGCAAAGGCTAGCTTTTTCGAACAGAAATTTGCATCCTGTAGTACTAATTCCAAAAAGTTCTGGGACTCTGTAAAGTCCATGGAGAATAAGAGCACCTCCTCCCAGCTACCCACTGCACTGAAGCTAGGAAACACTGTCACCACCGATAAATTTACGGTAATCGAAAATTTCAATAAGCATTTTGCTACGGTTGGCCATGCTTTCCACCTGGCTACACCTACCCCGGCCAACAGCTCTGCACCCCCCGCAGCAACTTGCCCAAGCCCCCGCCGCTTCTCCTTCAACCAAATCCAGATAGCTGATGTTCTGAAAGAGCTGCAAAATCTGGACCCCTACAAATCTGCTGGGCTAGACAATCTGGACCCTTTCTTTTTAAAATTATCTGCCGAAATTGTTTCAACCCCTATTACTAGCCTGTTCAACCTCTCTTTCGTATCGTCTGAGATCCCTAGAGATTGGAAAGCTGCCGCGGTCATCCCCCTCTTCAAAGGGGGAGACACTCTTGACCCAAACTGTTACAGACCTATATCCATCCTGCCCTGCCTTTCTAAAGTCTTCAAAAGCCAAGTTAACAAACAGATCACTGACCACTTCGAATCCCACCGTACCCTCTCCATACCCTCTCCATCTATAGCATTTCTTAATATTACTAAGTTCCTTTGGCTTTGATGCCTCATGATTGAGCATAGCTCTGTTCAAGTAGAGTGTGATTTTGCTGTGGACTGACTGTGAACTATCTCTCCCACTCCATTTTTCTCTACAGCAGGAGAGACTCAAGACCTGAACCCACATCTTGCCTCTCTCTCTCTCTCTCTTTGAATATTCCAATCCTGCGATAAGGAGAGGACGCTTTGTACCAGTGCACTCTGGGTAATGCAGCTCCCCCATTGTTGGCTGACATGGTTCCTTTGTGGAGCTGGCTTTAACTCCGATAGCATCGCCACACTGCATGGACACAATGCCAGATAAAGGGCCTATCCAACATGACACACGCACACCAACGCTTCCCAAACAAGCCCCAATCTGATTCGCACAGGAGAGGCAGGAAGGAGACGCTCTAACAACAAATAAAGGCAAATAAGATAAACAGACCGTAACAATATTAACACAGGAATCAGGTGGGGTTATGGTAACCTAGGAGGCAATCCAATTCTCCATCTACCAGCATGACATGGTGGATCCTGTCACTGTACAGTCCGCAATCTCGCAAGGCAGAAGTGACCAATCACAAGTCACCCTACAGTGCATTTGGATCTTCCCTAGCCAATCACATGGCATCTTCATATTGAGCCTCTTTCTGACAGTAGAATACCACTTATCCTAAAAACAGCTTCATTGTTCCATATTCTTCAGGACAACTGGATACAGGTTAAAGGCTTGAGGGCCAGGGAGCTGCCACCTCCTCTTAAGAGGTTGACTAAGAGCTGCCACTCAACCATCAGCGGTGGCAGAGACAAACCTGTTATTTTCGACTATGTAATCATTTCCATCAGACACCTTGCTGTCCCCTACGCTGCTTCACAATGCTTCAAACATTCAAATCAGACAGTAACCTTCCTCAAGACATCTTTGTACGCATCGACCAAGGACAGGTTGCACCAAAAAAAAAAGAACACTGAAACCCAAACCTTTATCCATGCCATTTACCACTGCAAATAAAACATTTTCTATAAACACCTCTCAACCACAACACTAGAAATGTGGATAGGAAACATAACATGCTACATCATTTAGTAGACACTCTTATCCACAGCAGTTAGACACTCTTATCCACAGCAGTTAGACACTCTTATCCACAGCAGTTAGGGTTAAGTGCCTTGCTCAAGGGCACATTGACATATTTTTCACCTTGTCGGCTCTGGGATTTGAACCAAAATAAGGAACCAAACTATGATGGCCCCATTTATTGAATCAAAAAGCTCAAACCCAGTCCTCTATGATGGTGACCTCTCTATTTCAGAGTTCTCAAACAGCCCCCCTCTCTAACCAGGGGGCAAGGGGGAGCAGGTTCTCTTTCTGAAATAACATTTCATGGGTGTTGGGCATGTGTTGAGATGGGGGAATAGAGATACGGAGTGTGGCCTGTTGAACTTCTTTGGCTATTGATTGCCGGGGGATCGATAGGCTGGGTTTAGACACGGCACGGGGGACTCTCTCTCTCTCTCTCTCTCTCTCTCTGCTCCCGGCTAATGCAGCGCTCCACGGCACCATGGCTCGCCGAACAAGAGTTCTTTCATGCCCTCTTAGTTGAGTGTGAAACAGCATGTCTGAGACCACTTGTGCTCTCTCTTTCACTCTGAGAGCAGCAGAACAACATTACAGGAGAGTACTGAAGGAGAGAGGGTGAGGGTGAATGAAAGAGAGAGAGAGAGAGAGACAGAGAAATAAAGAAAGAGAATGGAGAAAATAGCATTTCTACCTTGAAGAGAGATACTTACAAAAATTACAGTGGGGCCTGCAATCAAGAAGCTGAAAATTACCAAACTGTGGGGTCACCAAGGCAACCAGCGGGCGACAAAAGCAGGCAGCAGAGGAGAAAGCAGCTGCAGAGAGTGAGCGAGGGAGGGAGGGAGGGAGGGGGAGGGAGGGATTGTGAGAGGAGGAGAGAGGGGGCTGAGGTGGCCAGGGGGAGGTGGAGAAGGAGGAGGTTGGAGGAGAGAAGAGAGGGATGGGCTAGGGTGATCAGGAGGAGGTGGAGACATGGAGGGTGGAGGGAAAGGGAGGGGTGGGCTGAGGTTGTCAGGAGGAGGTGGAGAAGGAGGAGGGGGATAGGGAGGGGTGGAGTAGAAGAGAAATGGTGGGCTGGGGTGGTCAAGAAGAGGTGGAGAAGAATTGGACGGGTGACGGGTGACTGATGTTTGAAGTGGGCTATGAAGAGTCATATTACTAAATGACCAATGCTCTGATTCTTCCAGTTGCTTGACCAATTGCTACACAATATCCATGAGTTTCACATGAGTGCAAAGTACAAGCTTGTAGTCAAGGTTAGAGTATTCTCACACATGTGCAATTGCACGCATACACACACTCAGTCACAAGCACACACACACACAAACACACACACACACATACACATACACACACACACACACACATCTCAGTGTTGTGTATAGTAGCCAGACTGGGTCCAGTCTCTGTCTCTCTGCTGAGGCATCCAGACCATCAGATACGCTTGATAGAGAGGCAGCTTCACTAAATTGTATATTGTGCTGGATTTTCTCCCTTCCTTCCTTTCCCTCCAGATGGAAGACCGTTCCATGGCGCGGGATTCAGCGATAACAGAACGCTGTTTATAAGTTCCATTACGCGCTCTGCCTCCTGCTAGCGCTCTGCCGCTGTCTCAGCAGGAAACAGGAAACAGTAAGGAAAATATAAGTAGTTTATTTGTGTTTATTCTTATCAGTGTTTAAAATACATCCTGTATATATAAAAGGTGCTCCAATAGCCACACTCCCATCCTCCCTCCTCCCTCCTTCCCTGTCTCCCTCCCTCCCTCCCGCCCTCCCTATCTCTGTAGCTCCTGCTATGGAGGCCATATTTTAAAGGGTTGGGTACTGGCTCACATACAGTATGTGCTGAAACAGGACAGACTGGTCCAACTCAGACAGAGCCTCTGCAGTCACTGGGAATGGCTGAATGTGGATCATTTGATATACAAAAGGAGGAAGGGTTATAAGATGCTATAATTACTAGGGAGAAAAACATCCCATTCACCGTAGAAATAGACATTCAAATATTATAGAGACTATTTATTCAGTAGCAGGTTTAGTGCAGTATGCTACCCTGTCCTATTAAACATAATGATCCACCTGTTTGCCATCTCACACCCTCAAGGTGCTGTGAGTTCCGATCAACATATGAGTAAGTTAAACGGTCTTATTTCAGAAAGAACAAAATACTCTCTAAAACATTAAACAAAAAACATTTATTGCACAGTTAAATTCCTCTCTCTCCCAATCTGTCCAGAGATTAACATAGGGTTAAAATACAAAAAAACAAAAATGTATATAAAAAATAAAACTAAGACAGAAAAGAACGATAAAGAATATGTGGGGAAAATAAGAGATGAAACAGAAGCCCAGTGAGGCGTCCGTTGGTGTACGTCTATTTCACCTGACTGTGGTCCCTTGAAGACGGCCCTCGTAAGACTAATGTATTCTGTGGTTAATGGAGCCGCTCGCGTCGCTCTGCGCCGAGGGCCGGGCTGATAGAGCCATCCGGCCGCCACAATCATTTTCCATAATTTCCTCTGAAGGGCCAATTATCTCAAATAGACGCATTATAAGGAGGGTTGGCATGGTCAGTGCAACAACTCTTACCCCCGCCGCTAGGGGTCAGGCTCACTGAGGGAACTCTACTAATGTGGATGGATCATGTCACTGTCATAAATGCTCCTAAACAATGAAAGGATTTTTTTATTTTAAATCCTATTTATCTAAAATGTGGGAGCTTTGAGATAACAAAACAATCACATACAATCAGAAAGGCATATGCTACTAACACTGAGAAACAGGTTTCTTTATACAGTATAACCCTGTGAGACGCATAAACCACACACACAATACACACACACACACACACACACACACACACACACACACACACACACACACACACACACACACACACACACACACACACACACACACACACACACACACACACACACACACACACACACACACACACACACACACACACACATACACACACCCTTAGTCACACACTTTCTTGGCCTTGATTTATTAAAGGGTGATGACTGCAGTAAATGGCCTGGAATATGGCTCCTTCTCTCTGTACCTATCTCCTTCTCTCTGTACCTATCTCCTTCTCTCTGTACCTATCTCCTTCTCTCTGTACCTATCTCCTTCTCTCTGTACCTATCTCCTTCTCTCTGTACCTATCTCCTTCTCTCTGTACCTATCTCCTTCTCTCTGTACCTATCTCCTTCTCTGTACCTATCTCCTTCTCTCTGTACCTATCTCCTTCTCTCTGTACCTATCTCCTTCTCTCTGTACCTATCTCCTTCTCTGTACCTATCTCCTTCTCTCTGTACCTATCTCCTTCTCTCTGTACCTATCTCCTTCTCTCTCCTTCTTTCCTCTCATTCTCTCAAAAAACCTTCTCCCTCGCTCCCACACGCCCTCACCTTCTCTCTCTCCTCCTCTCACCAAGTCTCTCCATCCCTCACCCCTCTCCCCCTGTTTCTTCATAGTAACTCATAGTAACTCTCTCTCTCTCTCTCTCTCTCTCTCTCTCTCTCTCTCTCTCTCTCTCTCTCCCTTAACGACACAGCTATTAGTGCTAATGCATTTCAAACGTACAGCAGCTGCCACATCACATTCTGATGGAAAGTGCATGTCTTCCTTCTCTCTCTCTCTTCTCTCTATCCTTCTTTCAGCCAGTCTCTTTCCACCATGTCCCGATGTCTTACACATCAGATCGACAACCCACTACAGAGATCATGATGTCATGTGTCATTTGTCTAAGACCAAGCCTTGCAGATAAATTGATATGATCATACAGCTGAGTAAGTACTGCCTCTGGTTTTGATACTAATAGTGGTATTAACAGGTAAACCACTGTACTTTATTCCTGTGATTGACAAGTAAGTGCTCTGTTGCATCGTTGCATTACTGATGGTGGTATTGAATATGAAATAAAGATATTTTAAAAGCAAAACAATTAATAATAATAATGTAACAAAACAAGAGATGATGCAAACAACTGTCTGCATCTCATGAAAGAGAAAATAAACAAAGCTTTTAAAGCTGATCTTGTAAAAAATGTAAATACATTTCAAAAGTATTAGGAGCTGGCAAGCAGCAGGGATACTGGAGATATTCTACAAAGATCGCCTTGTAGGCATGGCAATATTTTATCTTCCAGTTGTAAAAATGCTATAAAATATCTCATATGTGGATGAATGGTCAACAATAATACATTTAATAAGTCATTGCAGTCTACTCGCCCATGTAGTGTATTGCCTGAAATGACATTTACGACCAGATAATGCTTTTATGAGGTGCACTAAAGGCCATAGTGTTACATTACAAGCGCCCCCTTCCATTAATATCATTTAAGCATACCAACCTGCATTCCACTGAAGCTACGCAGGGTTGGACCTGGTCAATCACTGGATGGGAGACCAGATGCTGTTGGAAGTGGTGTTGGATGGCCAGTAGGATGCAATCTTTCCTCTGGTCTAAAAAACATATCCCAATGCCCAGAGCAGTGAGTGGGGACATTGCAATGTGTAGGGTGTTGTCTTTCAGACGGGATATTAAACAAGTGTCCTGTCGCTAAAAATCCCAAGGCAATTATTGTAAGAGGAGGGGTCTTAACCCTGGTGTCCTGATAGAAATTCTCAATCTGGCCATTGTGGCCACCTAATCATCCAGAGCTTCCAATTGGCTAATTTATCCCCCTGTAACAATTCCCCAGGTTGTTGCTGTAAATGAGACTGAAGTGGTTAAAAAAATGATTTAGTGAACGGTTCTTGTAGTCATTGGCCAATGACCCTGAGACCCAAAAGAATGCATCCAGAGACAATAAAATGAATCGTCTGGGAAGAGACCATGACAGAGCTGGGATAGGATAGGCTTATGACCTTGAGAAATCAAACACTTGAATGTCTATTTCACACACCATTTAATTCCAATGGATTTAAATCCCTGAACGACCATCACAACAGGTGCTACGACGACCAACAGTCCAGCGTTCAAAATGTCGGACCATCAGGGTGATCATATTACCAATCCAGGCACCATCGCTATGAATATAATAGGATGAGGAGAGAAGCGTGGTCTGTCGCTATGGTAACAGATGCAACAGCAGCAGTCCAGAGGAAGAGGGAACAGCCGTGTCATTGATTTGTATGATGTCACCGGTGTTATTGAACATACCAGATAGGGAGCTGAGCATTAGCGCACACATACACACACACACACACACGCACACACACACACACACACACACACACACACACACACACACACACACACACACACACACACACACACACACACACACACACACACACACACACACACACACACACACACACACACACACACAAGCATGCACACACGCACACACACACGCACACACACACACACACACACGCACACGCGCACATACACACACATACACACAAACATACACACTCAAACAAACACTCCGATAAACATATACAAACACACAAATTCGGCAGTCTGTCTTACATAAACACTTTTCTCTCGGAGTCTGACAGCTTGCTCCACCCGTTAGTTTAAGATGCTCTGCGCTGTTCCTAATATGCCAGAGGAGCATGCCGCCCTAATCTAATTACAGTGTCACTCAGTCGAGTGTTCACCCAAAAGGAAATTAGAAAAGCACAAACAGAAAAAACA
>CM042409.1:8463935-8466435 GCA_023634145.1 Thymallus thymallus
CTAATCTTCCCCCTCCCTCCACAATGGACATTACATCACTTCCTCTTGCATTTCCCCTCTCCTTGTCTCACAGATTTCTATAGTAGAACACCAGATGTCTATATCAGAACACCAGATGTTTATAGCAGAACACCAGATGTCTGTATCAGAACGCCAGATGTCTATATCAGAACACCAGATGTCTATAGCAGAACAACAGATTTCTATACCAGAACAACAGATTTCTAAAGCAGAATACCATATTTCTATAGGAAAAACACCATATTTCCATAGCAGAATAACAGATTTCCATGGTAGAACACCAGATTTAACTTGTACAGTAGCCTACAACACCAGCTTTCTATTCTGGTGTGTTTCTAAAATGAGTGCCAGTTAGCTTTCTATTGTCCAGCACCAGATTTCTATAGTGGAATGCAAGCTTTCTACACCACAGTACCATCATTCAAGTTTGATATCCTGTATAACACCAGCTTTCTGCGTACAGTATAGAACATTATCTTGTCATACAAAGCAAATTACAAAATGTAAATTACTAGATCAATGGGATCACAGCTGGTTTAAAACAGTATTTCTTGGACCTGTTTTATAGTACTGGGACAAAGAAGCTTACTCATCAGCCTCACTGATACTTCCAGTCCTAAACTATTATGAAAAATATTCTGATAAGATATCCAACCCAGTAGGCATGCCATAGGTTGGCCAATCAACTAGTCTGACCTAGTGCAAAGCAGCTGGGATTTTCCACATCACATTCCTCCTCCAGTATGAATCCACCAACTGTAGCTGGCCCAACAGACTTACATAGAACAGTTCCCCAAACAGGCCTCTTGAGAGCTGCCAGAGTTGTGACCAGAGGGAGAACAGATACAACCGGAAGTGACTTTTCATAGCAAGTTAACCCTTTTCCTAACTTTAACCTAAGTCTCCTAACCTGCCACGTTAAGTCTCCTAACCTGCTATGAAAAAGTTAACTCCGGTCGTATCTGTACTCCCTCTAGTCAGAACCAGCTGCCAATTATTTCCTGACAGGCCATGGGAGATGTAGTCTCTAAATAAAAATAATATATATATATATATTTCTTCAAAAAATATATATATATATTATGATATTGTCTTTGTATCTCAAAATCATTGTAATGTGGTTAACCTTAAAAATCAAAAGGAAATGATTAATATCTTCATAAAATTCAACCAGAAAGCGCCTTTAGATCATGGGAAAAGACCGCACTTGACCGTTGCACTTGATTAATTCCCAAGGTGAATGGCTAGGCCCACTACGCTGTGAAATCACACACTATTGCAGAGACTTTGATATTACCGGCAGTAATTGATATGGTGAAAACAATGTGTGGTGAGGCAGAGGCACAGAAACTCACATCAATACCTTTGTCAGATAACACTGTTAAACAAATAATTTATGCTATTAGTAGCAATCAAGAGGAAACTCCCCAGTTTATGGACGTTAGCTGCGTGGGCCGAGATGCCCATGCATTGTTTTCTATAGATGTCGGGGAATGCTTTTCATGAGGACATATTGTTCTGTCTAACGATTCTCGAGCATGAAACGGCATATGGGATGTTCTGTGTGCTGCGTGGCTAGATTGATGAAAATCTGATTCTATATGGGATCGAATGGTGAGCTTTTGCACAGATGGGGCTCCATCTATCATGGGACGGCGGATGGCCTCTGCACTCTGGTTATGATTGTGTCTCCCTCTGCCAAATGGACGCATTGTATGATGGCGGAAAAAGTGCTGAGCACAGAACTCAGAGATATACTGCAGCAGGTAACTTTGATTGTAAACTACATCAAATCACATCCACTGCGTGCACGCTTGTTCGCAAAACTATGCGGAGATATGGGATCAGAGCATGACAATGTTCTATTTCACACAAAGGCTTGGTGGTTATCAAGGGGTAGTGTTGGAAATATTTTCTGCATTGAGAGAGGAACTTGTCATGACTGTCCTAGGAGGATCCAATGTTCTTGTGAAGCTGGATTCAGTGCTCTCGTCTACATTAAAACCAAATATCGAAATGAGGTGCGCCCTGTCGACCACGGCCCCTGTCTTTGAGAAGCTCCAGGGTATCAAACCCACCCATCTCATTAGTGGTGGTGAGATAAGAGACATTATGTCAGACTAATTTGCAATTGACTGTCATAGGCCCACATTAAAAGTATGTGATGGTGAGTTGAGACGACAATCAGAAATATTGTATCAGAATCTTAACCCCATCATCTCAGTCTCACCTCAGTAATGTGTGGCTTGGTGGGCTTGTACTACTCTCCTCTATTCGACAGCATAGTACCAGACACTCCCAAACTGCTACCAACAGGGGCATTTATTTGTGTCAGTAAAATGAATAACGCAACGAACTGCGGTGGAAGCATCTTATTGTGTAATGTCGAGGTAAATTTACAGTCAAACGATGCTATGTTGTGTGGTCTTCCCACTGCGACTTGAAAAAGCATGCACAGTTTAGGCTACAAGGTGGTGAA
>CM042409.1:8471435-8511435 GCA_023634145.1 Thymallus thymallus
CATACAACTCCACTGCACTCCCTCCCCTCGGTAGATCAGATCACAACCTTGTCCACCTCATTCCACACTACAGGCCTTTGGTCCAACAGCAGCCTGCGACCACCAGGACCATTAGGAGATGGTCCCCAGAGGCGAATGAGGCCCTACAGGACTGCTTTGAAACAACAGACTGGGATGTGCTCTGTGAGGCTCATGGGGAGGACATTGATGGACTTACTGACTGCATAACGGACTATATACATTTTTGTGTAGACAACACTGTACCCACCAGGAAGGTACGCTGTTTTCCAAACAATAAACCCTGGGTCACCAGCGACCTGAAGTCCCTGCTGAATGAGAAGAAGAGGGCCTTCAAGGAGAAGGACAAGGACAAGGACAAATTGAAATGCGTCCAGAGGGAGCTGAAGTTGCGGATTGCTGAGGGGAAGAGAGGGTATAAGGAGAAGATGGAGGACAAGCTGAGGCAGAGCCAGGTGAGAGAGGTGTGGAAGGGTATGATAAATATCACTGGCTTCAAAAAGTCAAACAGTGGGCAGACGGAGGGGACCCAGGACAGAGCCAATGAGCTGAACCAATTTTTTAACAGGTTTGATACTGGCCCTGTCCACCTCCCTTCCAGCTCCCCAGGCCACACACCCTCATGGCTGTCCCACCCCCACTTTGCCCACAACACCTCTGCTGAGACAATCAGTGACCCCTCCTCCACCCCTGCTCCCCCTGGACTGATCCCCAACACCCCCCTTCCCCCCACCTCCCCACCGGGGCTGACTTTCACCACCAACCAAGTGAAGAGAGAGCTGGAGAGACTACATCAGTGGAAAGCGGCGGGCCCTGATGGCATCAGCCCAAGGGTGCTTAGGGTCTGTGCTGACCAACTGTGTGGAATACTCCAGCGTCACTTCAACCTTAGTCTGAGCCTAAAAAGGGTCCCTGTGCTGTGGAAAACATCCTGCCTCGTCCCAGTGCCCAAGAAGACCTGTCACGCTAACATCACACATCATGAAGACCCTGGAAAGGTTAGTCCTCGCTCACCTCAGACCCCTGGTGTGTACATCACTGGACCCCCTGCAGTTTGCATACCAGCGCAACATCGGGGTGGATGATGCAATCATCTACCTTCTGCAGAGGGCCTACTCTCACCTGGACAACGCAGATTGCACTGTGAGGGTTATGTTTTTTGACTTCTCCAGTGCCTTCAATACCATTCAGCCCCTGCTACTGGGTGAGAAGATGAGGAGGATGGAAGTGGAAGCACCCTTGTGTGTCAGAACTGGCAGTGAGCAACACAGGGGCCCCCCAGGGAACGGACCTGTCCCCCTTCCTGTTCACCCTCTACACCTCAGACTTCAGATATAACTCTGCAACATGCCAACTACAGAAGTTCTCGGATGACTCCGCAATTGTAGGGTGCATCAGGGCTGGGCAGGAGGAGGAGTACAGGGGCACAATCAGTGACTTTGTGTTGTGGTGTGAGCAGAACCACCTTCAGCTCAACATCAGCAAAACAAAGGAGATGGTGGTGGACTTCAGGAGAACCAAGGTCCAACTGACTGCAGTCCCTATACAGGGGATGGATTTTGAAATGGTTGGGTCATACAAGTTCCTGGAAGTCCATTTGGACAACAGGCTGGAATGGGCTGGTAACACCGGGGCCCTGTACAAAAAGGGCCAGAGCCGACTCTACTTTCTGAGGAGGCTCAGGTGCTTCAACGTGTGCAGCAAACTACTGCATACCTTCTACCAGTCTGTGGTGGCCAGTGCCATCTTTTTTGTAGTGGTGTGCTGGGGAGCCAACATTAAAGCCGGTGATGCTTCTCGGGTAAATAAGCTGATCAGGAAGGCTAGCTCTGTCCTGGGGATGAGCCTTGACACTCTAGAGGAGGTGGCGGAGAGACGGATCCTGGCCAAACTGCTGGCCATCATGGACAACGTCACACACCCTCTGCATGCCATGGTTATGACGCAGAGGAGCACCTTCAGTCACAGACTGATCCCACCACGGTGTGCCAGAGAGCGCTACAGGAGGTCCTTCCTGCCGGCGGCTATTAGACTATTTAATGCCTCACCGGGGTGCCGTGCCGTCGGCAACATAAATCTGGAACTGTTGGGGTGCTAGGCCCTAGTTTAACAATTATGCATCCATCCGTGAGTAACTCTGGTCCGTAATCACTCATTCACTCAGGACCTATTTATTCATGCAGGTCTGTATATACATACTCATGTACAGTTGTTATATCATATCACGTGCAATATTGCAAGTAATTCTTGGACCTAACTTACGTAGTCATTCACTCAGGAATGCATATTAGTATCCTGTCAGTTGCACCTTTTCTCATTGCTTTTAGTATATCGAATGTGCAATACGTGCAGTTATCTGTAATTCAACCCTGCGCACTAAAGACTGTATTTTAAGGGAATTACTATTATTACCCCAAATTATATCATACACACATTTAGCTATTTAAGTTTCTCTTCCTGTCATTTACCTGTACAGTTTATGTAACCATGCAAGTATTCACTTATCTGTAAATATAACTGTATGTTTACCTGTACAGCTAATTTAACCAGGCAAAATATTCACTTACCTGTCCATTTGGCCAGTCTGTCTATTAAGTAAACTATTATTACCCTCGCTCATATCATATGCATTTTTAGCTACTGAAGTATTCCTCTGCCATCGACCATATAGTATAGTTAACCATCCAACATCCACCAATGTATAGTGTACATATTCAGCCAACCACCCATACTATGCAATATCTTTTTATAGCTTTTTTTTGCACTCCAGATATCTTGTATTTCTATACTTTTTCATACTGCCGCTCTATGTATCATGTATCGTGTATCTGTCTTTTGTGTACCTTCGTTGTGGCATTTTGCACCTGCCCTGTGTTTTGTCTATCTATCTATCTATCTATCTATCTATCTATCTATCTATCTATCTATCTATCTATCTATCTATCTATCTATCTATCTATCTATCTATCTATCTATCTATCTATCTATCTATCTATCTATCTATCTATCTATCTATCTATCTATCTATCTATCTATCTATCTATCTATCTATCTATCTATCTATCTACCAGGGTAAAGAAATCTGGGCTCAGGTTAAATGATTCAGACAGTGGTTAGAGTCTGAGGCTCACAGGACCTTTACCAAATCGAATCTTTTTAATGACGGTGAAAATGCACACAATTTACAAATATTTTATTAGACGTCTACAACACACCAAGACATGCACAAATGCACAGGGACACACACAACAAAACTCCTTGCCGGATTATGCACTCATCAGAGCCTGAGATCGGGACAATCTGAGCTACCTTATTTAATAGTGAAGAACAAACTCATTTTCATAGGAAATGAAAAGATTGTTGATGCATTCACAATATCATCACATGATCATAACATTTACAGTATGCAGTCCCTTCTCTGTGTTTCTAGAGTCCATTTGGAGAATGAAATTATATATTTTCTAATTGACCTGAATGAGTTACTATATACAGTGTTATAACTTGGTACACATACTGTATCTCATCTTTAGGGAACAAAACAGAGAGATAAAAACAGAAAGATAAAATAAGTAAAGGGGAGAATGTGAGACATTGAGAGAGATATAGAGAGAAGGGAGAGAGAAGGATAGAGAGAGTGGGAGAAAGGGAGAGGAAGAAAGAAAGAAGAAGGAAGAGAGTGAGACAGAGAGGAACAGAGAGAGAGAAAGAGAGAGAGAGAAAAGAGAGGGAAAGTCAAGAATAAGGAGTGAGGCAGAAAGAGAGAGACAGAGCAAGTACTCAACCAGTCTAACCTTGACAGAGAGCATCTCCTGACCAGCATCTGCCTCCTGTAATAATTGTGAAATAATCTCAGTCCACAAAAGCCCAGCAGTCTGTCAGGGTAAATGCTCTGTGCCTGATCAATCTCTCCGATTCAGCCAGCTGCTGCCAGTTGCTGCTCTCTCTGTGTGTGCACGCATGTACGCACGCACACTTAAAGGGTGGAAGAGGAGTGGGAGAGGGAAATAGAGGATGAGGAGTGGGAGAGGGAAATAGAGGATGAGGAGTGGGAGAGGGAAATAGAGGATGAGGAGTGGGAGAGGGAAATAGAGGATGAGGAGTGGGAGAGGGAAATAGAGGAAGAGGAGTGGGAGAGGGAAATAGAGGAAGAGGAGTGGGAGAGGGAAATAGAGGATGAGGAGTGGGAGAGGGAAATAGAGGAAGAGGAGTGGGAGAGAGAAATAGAGGAAGAGGAGTTGGAGAGGGAAATAGAGGATGAGGAGTGGGAAAGGTAAATAGAGGAAGAGGAGTGGGAGAGGGAAATAGAGGAAGAGGAGTGGGAGAGAGAAATAGAGGAAGAGGAGTGGGAGAGAGAAATAGAGGAGGAAAATAGGTGGGAGGCAAGACAACAGTGAGAGTGACAAAAAAGACAGAGAGTGCATTGAAGTTTCAAAATAAAACAAAATCTATTGAAAATTAAAAGTAGTATTGACTCTACAGAGATAACAACGTAGCAGGCATAAAATAAAATGCCTGAGCGGAGTTCCCATATCCGGTTTTCAGCCGAAAAGGAAGCTAGGTTGAATTAGCATCAAGTTTGCAGATGACACAGCAGTGGTAGGCCTTATTCCCAACAACGACAAGACAGCCTGTAGGGAGGAGGTGAGGGCCCTGGTGGAGTGGTGCCAGGAAAATAACCTCTCCCTTAATGTTATGGGCTTCAGGAGACAGCAGAGGGAGCACCCCCCCATCCACATCGACGGAGAGAGTGAAAAGCTGGCAACCTGAAATGGTCCATCCACACAGACAGTGTGGTGAAGAAGGTGCAACAGCGCCTATTCGACCTCAGGAGACTGAAAATTCACAAACTTCTACAGATGCACCATTGAGAGCATCCTGTCGTGCTGTCTCACCGCCTGGTATGGCAACTGCACAGTCCGCAACCGCAGGGCTCTCCAGAGGCTGGTGCGGTCAGCCCAACGCATCACCGGGGGCACACTGCCTACCCTAGAGATCCCGTTGTCACAGGAAGGACCTCAGCCACCCGAGCCACCCGAGGACAGTGATGTCTCTCTATCACAGGTGAAAGATCTTTTAAATGAACAAAAATAGTTTTACAAGCAGTTGTTACAACAACAAGAAAATAGCTTCAAGTGTTTTGTCCAAATACTGGTGGATTCAACTATTAAAATAATGGACGACCTGACCAGAGGTCCAGGACCTGAAGAACAGTTTGCAGTTCTCCCAGGGTCAGCGCGATGAGTTTAAACAGGAGAACTGTTTGATGACAGCAATTTGTAAAATCACTGAGAGAGGATATCAGTTCTGTATGTGAGTCCATGACAACAATGACAGAGAAATCAGATTATCTCGAGGGACAAACAAAGCGAAATAACATGGTTGTGGATCGAATTGTAGAATCTTCACATGAGACAGGGACAGAGTCTGAGGACAAAGTTAGGGAGAGTGAATTGTATTTACCTGTTGCAACCTCCACAACTACTTTTATTATTATTTGACCCTGCTGGTCATCTATGAACATTTGAACATCTTGGAGAAAGAACTGGCCTTAATGGCCATGAATTGTTATAATCTCCACCCGGCACAGCCAGAAGAGGACTGGCCACCCCTCAGAGCCTGGTTCCTCTCTAGGTTTCTTCCTAGGTTTTCCCTTTCTAGGGAGTTTTTCCTAGCCACCGTGCTTCTACATCTGCATTGCTTGCTGCTGGGTTTCTGTATAGCACTTTGTGACATTGGCTGATGTAAAAAAGGCTTTATAAATACATTTGATTTGATTTGATCTGATGTCAGAGAAACAGAATATGGACCACAGGAAGATTGAGGTGGAGCGCGCCCACAGGACTGGAAAACCCACCACTGGCCCAGGTGACAGGCCGGATAGTGATCAAGTTCCTGAGGTTCAAGGAAAAGGTAGCTGTTCTGGAAAGAGCCAAGAACTTCAGAGGAACATATATCTTCCTCAACGGGGACTATCCTGAAGCTGTGCACCAGAAGAAGAAATAACTTATCCCAGCCACGAAAGCTGCCAGAGCGTGTTGGGACATTGCTTACATCTGCTATGACAGGCTTATTGTCCACCCTCCCTCCCAAAAGCCTGGAAGGGATGAGAGAGCCAAGGCAATGGGTTCGTAGCTTCAACCATGCAGCACACACACACACACACACTTACACACACCAACTGATTAACGGACTGCTGAATGTATATATTTTTTCTCTTGCTTTGTTTGCTCTTTTCCATATTTTGTCTGTCTCTGATAAGTTAGGGCTGGAATTAGCCCATATTAATATATGTAGCCTTAGCCTCATGAAATCAATAACTTGCTAACATCAGATAACATTCATATATTAGCCATTTCGGATGACACAGCATTAGCAATACAAGGATATAACATCTCTAGAAAAGGCAGGAATGCTTATGGGGGAGGTGTGGCTGTAAAATGCTTATGGGGGAGGTATGGAAAAATAATTGTTATCGATCAATAATGACAAACCTCCTGGCATTGATGGAAAGCTATTGAGGATGGTAGCTGAATCTATAGCCACTCCTATCTGCCATACAGTATCTTTAACCTGAGCCTAGAGGAAAGTATTTGTCTTCAGGCCTGGAGGGAAGCCAAAGTCAGTGGTAAAGCTGCCTTTACTGGTTCTAACAGCAGACCTATCAGCTTGCAGCCAGCTCTTAGCAAACTGCTGGAAAAAAAGTGTGTTTGATCAAATTTAGGGCGGCAGGTAGCCTAGCGGTTAGAACTTTGGGCAAATAACCGAAAGGTTGCTGGTTCGAATACCTGAGCAGACAAGGAGAAAAACCTGTCGATGTGTCCTTGAGCAAGGCACTGAACCCTAATTTTCTCCAGGGGCTGACCCTGTAGGTAGGCCGTCATTGTAAATAAGAATTTGTTCTTAACTGACTTGCCTAATTAAATAAAGGTTAAATAAAAAATAAAATTCTACTTCTCTATTAACAAAATACTTTCAGCATGCTTATAGAGAAGGGTACTCAACATGTAGTGCACTGACACAAATTTATTTGACCAGGCAATATTTTTAAAAATACATCAATACATCTAATATTTATAAAAATATTTTTATCTGGACACTTTCTATTTACCGGAATTTTGTTCCTTATTGAAGGCTGCTACCACTTTTAGTCTTAATCTTTACTACACTACTCACTGTTTAGCACATGACATGTGAATCCTTAAAGAAATGGGTGGGGCTAAGGCTTAAGAGGGTGTGAACAATGCTGAATGGGTGTAGACAAAGGAGAGCTCTCCAGTAGGTACCAAAACTTTCAAAGGCCCTTTTCTCAAGAGTGAGTTACCAAGTTGATAAACTTTCAAAGCATAACTACTTTCCCATTGTTCCTCAAAATGCTGTGTATGATATACCATTTTGTAGCTCTGAGTCTCTACTTTTATCCAAAGTAAAAAACTGAAATTAAAATGTTGCTACATAAGACCGAATCCAGGTGGTGAGTCACATATGTGGGAACTCCTCGTGAAGCTGGTTGAGAGAATGCCAAGAGTGTGCAAAGCTGTCATCAAGGCAAAGGGTAGCTACTTTGAAGAATCTAAAATAGCTATGTTTAGCTACATGATTCCATATGTGTAATTTCATAGTTTTGATGTCTTCACTATTATTCTACAATGTAGAAAAAAGTTAAAATAAAGAAAAACTCTTGAATGAGTACATGTAGGTGTGTCCAAACTTTTGACTGGTACTGTACATACAGTAGGGCAGGAGTCTCTGAGGTCAACCTGGGCTCAGATAATTTGGTATTATTTTGTATGTAAATCAGAGACACTCCATTTAGTATGATATGTTACAAATTACAATTCATATATGTTACACATTTTTAAAAAGTACAATATTTTCAGGGTTTGCTAAACATACTATATGTTACGAATTTGCTAAATGTAATATTTCTTATGAATTCTAGATACTCCTAGCTAGGCTAGGAGTTAGGGTTAGGGGTTAGGGTTACGTTTAGGAGTTGGGTTAAGGTTAGGATTAGGGTTAAGGGAAGGGTTAGCTAAAAGGGTTACGTTTAGGAGAAGGGTTAGCTAACATGTTAAGTAGTTGCAAAGTATCTAAAAAGTAGTAAGTAGTTGAAAAGTTGCTAATTAGCTAAAATGCTAAAGTTGTCCGTGATGAGATTCGAACTCGCAACCTTTGGGTTGCTAGACGTTTACGTTTTTCCCTTAAGTAACCATCTGTCTTATGTAACCATACCACACGTAAGATATCATACTAATTTGTGTGTACCAGATTTACATTTACTATGTTATGTCTAGACTATGAGACCAGGCTGATTTGATTTATTAGGATCCCCATGGCGACGCCAAAGGCGACAGCTAGTCTTAATGGTGTCCGCCATGTAATGAAAAATACATTACAGACAAAATACTTTACAATTTACATACATTTAAAAACATTAACATGTAGTGTGTGCATCTATCAGTTAGACATACATGTCAGTACCTACACACAGCAAGTAGGTCACATGGGGGGGGGGGGGGGGGGTCGCGTTGTGCCATGAGGTGTTGCTTTGTTTGTTTTTTAAAACCAGGTTTGCTGTTCACTTGTGCTATATAAGATGGAAGGGAGTTCCATGCACTCATGGCTCTGTATAATACTGTACGTTTCCTTGAATTTGTTCTGGACCTGGGGACTGTGAAAAGACCCCTGGTGGCATGTCTGGTGGGGTAAGTGTGTGTGTCAGTACGGTGTGTAAATTGACTATGCAAACAATTTGGAATTTCCAACAAATTAATGTTTCTTATAAAAATAAGAAGTGACGCAGTCATTCTTTCCTCAACTCTTAGCCAAGACCAACTGGCATGCATAGTACTAATATTAGCCCTCTGATTATAATGAAGAGCAAGACGTGCCACTCTGTTCTGGGCCAGCTGCAGCTTAACTAGAGCTGTGTTTGAATACTCGCACTAACCATACTATTTGTGACGTGAATTGAGTATATAGTATGCTTATTGGTCATTGTATGAATATAGTTAGTATTCTAAAAGTTCCGGGATGTTGTACTACATTTTCAAAAAAATCGAAGAATACACGCAGTGAACACTATTTCCGTACTTTTAGGGCCCATAATACAATTCTTCAGAAATGGGCGTGGCTTCACAACATTTTCAGATTTGAAAATGACAAATGTTAAGAAAATGTTGAGCAATTTAATAAAGTAATGACTATTCAAATAAGTTACGTTACACGGTATATTGGCTGACAATTTGTTAGCTACGCTATCCTTATGAACCGCATAGCATTACAGCAGTATGTACTGTACCTGTATCTTAGCTAGTTACCTAACGTTAACTGGCTACTAATACATCGAACTTGCCAGGCAGTATATTAACTATCTGCTATCTAACTAACTACCCAGCGTTTATTGACTTGATTATTCACATCTTTCTTAGCTAAGTGGTATAGTCGTTGTGCGTTTCAGTGGAGTTAATTCTGGCTATCTACTCCGATTTCAGTGCACTCTTGTCTGAGTGTGCAAGAGCGCCAAATAACTGCTGAATTTATGAACGCTCAACACCCGCTGAGTATGGCCGGTGTCAGTAAAAATCGTAATTAAATTGTTGCCAGCAGCACGGTTACAGTCACCAACGCTCTGGATAACATGAAAACAACCTAACCAGCTATGCTAGGGCGAGTAAAATGGTGAGGTTGAGGTGTTCTCTGAACGCTCCGGGAGAGAAACGCTCAGTATTTATGCTAACAAGCTAGCAAGAAGTTGCATAGCATCAGCATCAACTTACGGTAGACCGGCGAAGCGCTAGCACGCTAGCACGCTCAACTGAAACGATACGGTTCGTTTACAGTATACTAACATTAACTAATGTATGTAGTATACAGTATGTTAGTATGGGTATTCGAACATAGCGTAGGTCTTTCTTTGCAGCACTTGACAATAATCAAGATAAGATAAAACAAGAGCCTGTAGGACTTGCTTTGTTGAGTGTGGTATCAAAAAAGCAGAGCATCTATTTATTACGGACAGACCTCTCCCCATCTTTACAACCATTGAATCTATATGTTTTGACCATGACCGTTTACAATCTAAGATGACACCAAGTAATCTAGTCTCCTCAACTTGTTCAACAGCCACACAATTCATTATCAGATTAAGTTGAGGTATAGAACTTTTTTAATACATTTTTTTTAAATTGAACCTTTATTTAACTAGGCAAGTCAGTTAAGAACAAATTCATATTTACAATGACGGCCTACACCGGCCAAACCCGGACGACGCTAGGCCAATTGTGCACCGCCCTATGGGACTCCAAATCACGGCCAGTTGTGATACAGCCTGGACTAAACAAATGATTTGTACCAAATATTAGTTTAGAGATATTCAGGACCAGTCTATTACTGACCACCCATTCCAAAACAGACTGCAACCCTCTTTGTTAAGGGTTTCAGTGACTTCATTAGTTGTGGTTGCTGATGTGTATATGGTTGAATCATCAGCATACATGGACACACATGCTTTGTTTAATGCCAGCGGCAGGTCATTGGTAAAAATAGAAAATAGAGAGGGCCTAGAGATTTTCCCTGCGGTACACCACACTTTACATGTTTGACATTAGAGAAGCTTCCATTAAAGAAAACCCCCTGCATTCTATTAGAAAGATAGTTCTGAATCCACAATATGACAGAGGTTGAACGCCATGACACATACAGTACCAGTCAAAAGTTTAGACACACCTACTCATTCAAGGGTTTTCTTTATTGTATATTTTGGTTACTACATGATTCCCTGATCAAGTATTATTTCGGTCTTTTTTTTAAATAAAGTAGTGTATATATTTAGCATTTTACCCATTTTCTCTCCCCAATTTCAATCTTGTCTCATCGCAGCAACTCCCCAACGGGCTCGGGCGAAGGTGGAGTCATGCATCCTCCAAAACATGACCCGCCTAACCGCGCTCCTTAACACCTGCCAGCTTAACCCGGAAGCCAGCCGCACCAATGTGTCGGAGAAAACACTGTTCAACTGGCGACCGGAGTCAGCCTGCAGGCACTCGGCCTGCCACAAGGAGCCGCTAGGGCGCGATGAGCCAAGTAAAGCCCCCCCGGCCAAGCCCTCCCCTAACCCGGACGACACTGGGCCAATTGTGCGCTGTCCTATGGGACTCCCAGCTATAGGACAGTGCCTGATTCTGGCACAGCCCACATACACACGCCAACATAGTGAATTAATGGGAACGTTGTGACAGCATTAACCACCACTGTGCATTTGGCCCCTAGCAATTAATTGTCTCTTAAATAGTCAGCCATTAGCACCAATTTGAATGAATGGATGTACTCCTCGTCACTTAACATGCTCTCCCTTCGCTGTTGCTTTTCACACTCAGTTCCAGGGCCCTGTTCCAAACATCACTGCAGCAAAACAGAACAGCTATCACTTTCCAAAACAAATACAGGCACACATTATAATGAGTGTTCATAGCGTACCACACTGTGTAAAGGAGAATCATATTTACAGAAGCACAAAGTAGAGGGGCGTAGAAGTGTAGAAATATTTGATGTTGTGGTGTGAGATCAGAGGAGGCTGGTGACGGGCTCATTGTAATGGCTGAAATGGAATCAATGGAATGGTACATCAAACACATGGAAACAACATGTTTGTCTCAATTCCATTGATTCCATTCCAGCTATTACAATGAGCCCATCCTCCTATAGCTCCTCCTACCAGCCTCCTCTGTTTGGGATATACAGTATGCGATGATGCATGAAGCTGTAGGGAGGTTCAAAGCAGGTAGAGGCTTATTGTGATAAGCTGAACCTTAGCTTGTAAATGTGTAATCAATGATAGGGATTAATGTGTATCAAAGAGGAAAAAACACAGAGAGAAGTCGACACCACAGCCTTTATCTGGAGTCACTTAGATAACTGAGGCGAGGGAGAGAGAGAGAGAGAGAGAGAGAGAGAGAGAAGGGGGGGGGGGGGTGGAGAGAGCGCGATTCAAGAGGCTCTAATCACCAAGGTTTCTCAAGGTCTAGATTTGGAATTCTCCTCCACGGTTTCTCATGCCTTAACGAGGCACAGCCCTCCCTTTCCTTATCCTCTTCTACTCTACTCTTGGGCTAGCCCCTATCCTCTCCTCTTCCCTCCTCCCCCTCTCATCTCCCCCTCTCCCCCTCTCCCCCTCTCCTCCCCTCCTCCCCTCCAGTCACTCAACCAATGGAAGAGTCCCATCTACCCTATTACCCTATCCCTTTGGCCATTGCAAGGGAGCTTCTCAAGTAAAGGTCCGGAAATAAACGGTTGATAAACAAACTGAAATTTCCCCCATTTTAGGAGCTAGAGCTGCCTGTCTGTCTGTCAGTCAGAGAGTCAACAGGGGTTCATGTCTCCAACCAGCCCCCACCTCATTGGTCCGGAAGAAAAAACACCTGCCAATCACAGAGACAGTCAGGTCATCACTCAGTATGATGCAATCTTTTTATGACAGCTTGTCAAAACTCAAGACAGTGTAGCAGAAACCATCACGAGAACGGGTGCTGAGTCTGATTGATAGGTGGTGGGGTGTGGACCAAATATCCCTCATGACCGACCCAGTGGGACTGTTGGACCACTCTTGGCAGATTTTCTTCGGCATGGTTTTAAGTATCTAGGGTGAGAGGCAGGTCGACTCTGACTAAGGGGTACAACTTGGATGAACCTACTCATTTACAGTAGCTACATTCTCTATCTGTCTCCATGATAAGGTGACACTGAGGCACTCTGAAAACTGTTCCTCTCTCATTGCTTACTACAGGACAAGAGTCACCCTGAAAGGACAAAGGTGTGTCTACAGCATTCGGTGGAAAAAACAAATGTCTTCATGGTTGTTCTAGGCGTTTGCCTCCACAAACGTGCCCACACCAACACCACCGAGATCCCTGTGTCTTTTTACATAACCAATTGATGCAGCAACCCAATGGCCCGTCTTGAGACGAGGCGATGCGACGCATCCAGACACTTTCTGAATGCCTTCTACTTAAAAAACAAACACACAAGAGGAGAACTGACAGCCTGCTGCAAATGAATGCAAACTGGAGAGAAATGGAATGGAAATAAATAATAATTCAATCTGCGACCACCTCCTCCAATGGCCCTGGAAGGATGGGAGGCGAGGGTAGTGTGTGGGTGTGTGGCTGATGCATGATGTGTTTTCTGTGGGCCGGCAGGCCCTTAGATAAGGCAGGACCCTGCACAGATTAACCATCGCTCTGATGGAAGGGGGGGGGGGGGGGGGGGGACAGAGTGTGTACATTTAGCATGATAAGAATACTTGTACAGAGGGAGAACGGCTTAAGCCGACATCCACCTGCATTCCTACTGTGAAAACTGGGATCCCCATTCTTACTACCCTATCTGACTCCTCCATTGTCATTATCTTTCTTGCTGTCTCTCTCTGTCTCTCTCTGTCTTTCCTCATATGCCCATTGATTCCCCAATTTCCTAGACCTTTTCATTATAGCAAGACTTTCCATGGCCATGCACTGCATAGTTCTAGAAGGTGGAGCTGAGGATTCCAGAGCTAGAGTTTCTCTGGTGAATGGTTTCAATAGTGCTCAGCTGTTCCACAGTAGTCAGACTCTTCTACTGAAGTGCTGTGGTTTCAATGAAAGAGAGCTGCCTTTTCTATTGAGGCCACTGACTGGCTGTTGGGAGAAGTGGTGGAAATCCCTCTAACACCAGGAGGCTGTTCTGATCTCTGCTATTGACTATAGGGCTGAGCTTTCTACTGAGGCATCATTTTACATTTGCATTTTAGTCATTTAACAGGCACTCTTATCCAAGTTACAGTAGTGAGTTCATATATTTTTATACTCTTTTCATACTGATCCCCAGCGAGAATCGAACACACAATCCTGGCGTTGCAAGTGAGCCACACAGGACCATCACTCAAGGCTGTTTTTGTTCTGGTGAAGCTGTGATTATGTTGACGTTCACAAGTTTGTTCTGTTCAATGACTCTCTTTTCAGTTGAATTCAGCAGCTCAAATGGAAATCAAAGGACCTTGTGTTGCTATGTGACTGGCCCTTTACTGCAGGGGTCTCAATCATCAAACGCTCCCTCTGGTCACACACACATGAAAGACAGAATGACAAGTTGCTGTGTGCGTATGTAGGTGTGTGTGTGTGTGTGTGTGTGTGTGTGTGTGTGTGTGCGTGCGTGTGTGTGTGTGTGTGTGTGTGTGTGTGTGTGTGTGTGTGTGTGTGTGCGTTCGTTTGTTCCTGTCTGTGTGTACGCGTGCGTGAGCCTTTGTTTCTGTGTGTGTGTGAGTGTGTGATGCCCCCTACTGTGAAAAAAGCCCAACGTCCCCGAACACAGGGCTGACAGGGCCTCTAGCAGACCCTTTTCAGGACAGCAACCCAGCATTTGCCTTGTTGACTGCACCAGGAGACAGGGAAGAGGGCTGGGCTCCAACAGACCTCTGCTCTCCATCTGTTTGGAATTAAAACACTGCTCCCTGGGGTCAGTGGCAGGCTATGGACATCAGGCCAACATCCACACATACACATGCTTATTTATTTTACCTCAACACAATCTATTGGTACTGCAACCTCCTGGCTTCTTTTCAATACACACAAGTACGTACGCATGCAAGCACACACACACACACACACACACAAATTCAGTTTCTCAAATCGAATGAAATGTATGCGTAAATGCATTTCTATGCATTTTGCTACATCAATCTCTACAATAATGTGAGTACATTTTCCATAAATATTCCCATGCCATTGGTTGTCCCCTCATCTCTTGTGGATGCGTGACCTCCTCCTTTATGAGGCTGCAGGTGATTGGATGGCCTCTCTGCTGATCACCCTGATAAGAAGGAGGAGCCGGATCATTATGACGATTATGCTGAGCGAAAGGAGGATGAGGTGGTTCTGGTTACATATTCAAGATCACATCTCACACACAACGTTCATAACAGTCTTCACTCCTATGGAATCTATGCAAACATCTTGATTAAGTAAATATATACAGACATCTGCTTATGTAAATAGGGCTTTATAAATCAATTGGATTTGACATACATACTGTGCCTCTTAAAATATATTTTTAAACACGCACAAGGCACTATTACGAGCAGAGTACCTATTTCATTGTTCTTTACCATACAGCCATACACATATTTTAGATTTGATTGCAGAGACGCTTTGAAAAGCCCCTTTCATATTAAATTATCTATTTCAATTGTACCCTGTAGGCGAGAAAACAACCAACTGACAAAAGTTGCAATGATAAAGAAATAGCCTCGCAACAAACAAAAAAACTCAAGTGTTTCTCTCTTTCTCTCATTCTCTGTCCCGGCAGATGCAAAATCACACACAGGAGACTGCATGGAAATATATGTTTTATGCATCTTGGGGAAATGGCTGTGTAAAACACACAAAGCAGTCATTTCCATTCATTTGTCTCTGGCTAACGGGGAGATGAAGGAGTGAGGCAGATGCCGTTGCTACGTGAAGGAGTTGCTTAAACACAGGAACCATTTTCTCCTTTCAACTAGAACTCTGATGATTAGACAGAGAATCCTCCCTGCCTGTCTGCACATTGTCACTTTAATGAGGGATTGTGTGTGAGACAGGAACACACTAATAAAAAATATATATTCTTCTGTATGTACATTGACATTTGTAAAAGAAAAAAAAAAAAAAAGTGCTTCATTCAAATGGAACTGTTGAAATGGTATGCTGAGACACAGTAAAATAAGTGCATTGAAAACTGAGGAAGGATGCCTCAGGCAGTGCTGGGTTTCCACTAGCTGGCACAACCACAAAGTTAAAATAGATTTAATTGGTTAGCAATGTGGTTAATGTTAGGGTTAAGGTTAGGGTTAATTTTTTAAATTGGATTTTAAGAAGATAAAATGTAGAAATAGGCAGGTTTAGGTTGATGTCTCCTTGAGCAAGGCACTTAAGCCTAATTTGCTCCAGGGGCTGACCCTGAAGGTAGGCTGTCATTGTAAATAAGAATTAGTTGTTAACTGACTTGCCTAGTTAAATAAAGGTTAAATTAAAAAATATATATAATAATAATAAATAATTATGACTTGGTGGCTTTGCCAGCTAGTGACGACCACAGTGCTGCTGCAAACAGATCAGATCCTGACATTTCTCTAATGTGTAATTATGTTATGTTATGTTTCAATGAGGGGGATGTTGTGACCTTTCTCTGTAGGAAGGAGTGATGTAACGGCCCAATACTGAAGATGTATAATCATGTGTATTTATTATGTTCTAACCTATCTCTGTGTGTGTTTCTTTGACCTTTTATGGTTTTGGAGGTGAGCTGCTCTCATCTCATGTGAAGGTGAAACAGGAATCACTTTAGGAGAAGGTTAAGTGTCAGTCTGTGCATTGGTGAGTTGATTAATTAATATATGTGTGTGTGTGTGTGTGTGTGTGTGTGTGCGCGGGCGCGCGTGTTTGTGTGTGTGTGTGTGTGTGTGTGTGTGTGTGTGTGTGTGTGTGTGTGTGTGTGTGCGTGTGTGCGTGTTTGAGAGAGCAAGTGAGAGAGATACAGAGAGAAAGAGAGAGAGAGAGAGAAGAGAGAGAGGTGTAATGGCTTTGCTGCTTCAGGTCTTATTGTAACAGATGGTTGCTAATGGATGTTCATAGATCTGAATGACAAGGACCAGTGTGTGTGTCTGTATAGCTGTGGAGGGAGCAGACTGGTGCTCCCCTCATCCTCAGGGTAAGTGAGCAGAATTGATTGTGTTTACACTACAGGTGTTGGATCTTAATTTGACCAGTATTGTTGCAGCAACAGGATTTTAACGTGGTGAGGCTATTAGCTGGCCAAAATTAAGCTAAATGCTATACTGATAATATGTCTTAGTGTGGGTTTTCAGTGGATGTATGTAAATCCTGCGGTCAGGAAAATTCTCAGCAAATTAAGATCCAACACAAACCAGTCTATCTCAACACTCCCAGCCCTGTCCTGAAACCTCCACACCAACCCCCTGAAAGGTGAGGCCTTTGTTCTCGATTTCCAATAAACTCGCTGGAATCTACCAGAACAAATGTTATAATAATTTTGATTACAACATTTTATTAACCAGTGTTTTGAGGCGAGCTGAGACGTTATCTCTGCTATTTTTGACCAAGGAGAGTCAGTGTGGCCTACTTCCTGTGTTCTTCGGGTCCTGATGGGACCGGAGTGCTATAACTGCCTCTCTAACTGCCTGCAGGAAATGGAAAACTAAATTGCTTTCTTACACTCTCCTACCTACTCTCCTTTTTTGGGTTGTATAAGGTTGCCAGTGGCAATTTTAGCATGTAAATCTTGGTGGGGCAAACAAAAAAAAACATGTTGGGGGTGCATGCCAGCAAAGCCACTACACAGCACAACACAACACTAAACAATACATTAATTGCATTATAATGGTGACAAACCATGCCCACAAACTGTTAGGGCCTACATAAAGCTGTCCCAACACCTTACCACTGCTACACCTGGCTATCAGCGGAGCCTTGTCTGGCAGCGAAAACAGTTAATTCAGTGTCATCTACTGTTTGTTTTTTTTAAAAACATAGCTGATATGGCTGACTTGCTTAAACAAATCTGGTTTCTACTGACAATTGAGATGTACAAACTATGGCATAAGGGGAAGACAAGCGGATAAGAGGTAATCTGTAATTTCTTGTAACTATTTGTTCAGCACTTTTGAAACGTACAGCGACAGAATTCAGAGCATGGGCTGTTCTTACAGTGTTCTCACTGTACACCAAGTCAGAACCGTAGGATAAATAAAAGGGGCGTATAAGCAGACAATGAAAGCTCTTACAATGTTTGACGATTACGATTACAAAACAGGTTATGTCCTACATGTGCACCACCAAATCAGAACAGTAGGTGAAATTAAGAGGTGAAAATAGACCAAATTATTAGAGTGATGCACATGGGCTACTAACAGCTTACTACACAACATACACTTAGTATTACTTTCTTAGCTACAGTATACATATCTACCTGGCATATTACATCATTTATGCAGCAGCTTACAATACATTTGTTGTGCTGTGCTCACATAAACAGGAAGGTGGCACGGCAGTTCTTCGTGGGCAAATCTTGACATCAAACTTTGTTATCAAAGTCTGGCTTTCTCTGGATTTATGGTGTTTTCAATACAACTGGGAACTCAACAAAAAATGTTGAATCATGATGACGTCAGTGATCTTCAGGTCGTAGCGCTAGACAGAGTTGGATGGCCGTTCAAAACGTATTTTCCCAGTCGGAGTTCCCAGTTGTCTTAAACTCACTGAAGTCAGATTTCCCAGCTCAGAGTTCAGTTGTTTTGAGCGCGGTAGAAATCATGCTGGATTGACAGCACGGCCAATGTTGAATGTTTATCATTTTAAGCTTGGAAAAGAGACCCTTAAACACAGAATTGGGACAGCACACCCACTCCACTGCAATGCTTGCAGTTAGCTACTGATTCCTTCCAAACCACTCATTATTGAATTTGTAATTGTTGTTGTGTAATGTTTCTGTTCAATGGCCGATGTGCACAATACCTTTTATCTATAATTTCTCTTCATATGACAAGGATTAAAAAGGATTTGCCAGTAGATTGTTGACTAGATTCATTATGATGACTGCTAGCTAAGATTTTGAAAGTATGATGTTGACATGATCAGTCCAATCAAAGCTACTGTAGATATAACATGATTTGGTGTCTTTTTATCTGTGGCCAATAACCTTGAGCCTTCTTGGATGGGCACTTCTAATGTAACTCTATGGCAGCACCCAGTTTTCAAGCTCTACCCTTAAATTTGTCAGTGACGTAGTGTCCCCATGAGTGACAGAACACTGAGCCAATCACGGCGCAACTCGAGAATATTACCAACCCCTACGCTCTGTATTTTCTGCTGGCTGCCCCACCACCACAGAAAGCACTGAGCTAGTCTGAAACACCTGCATTTTGGAGCTGCCTTACTCAAAAAAGCAAAAAATATTCCATATTTGTATTCTGCTTTATTAACTCAATGATTTTTAATTGTTTTATTTGTTTTACATTGTTTGCAAACTGATATGTGACAAGTATTAATGCCCCCCCCCCAAAAAAAATGACGGGTCACCACTGGGTAATGCATTGCTTTTTCCTTTTCTTTTTTAACAACATTAACTCACCTTAAAGACAGATGACCTTAACAGGCATGATGTAGTTTTAGCCAGTGATTAGGTTAATCAAATATTCAACCCTATCTGACTTCTCCAAAGTGCTGTTAATGCACATTCATTATTGAAAGTTATTAAGCTGCCAAAATGAACACAAGCCATGCTGGGGGCTACCGGCTATTAATGTCCAAGCAAGGTCAAATTGTGTGGGCACGGATCATGTGTAATGTTCTGACAAGTGTGGCCATTACGTCAACTAGTTGGCATCACCAAGGTTGGCAATTCCTACAGTGTGTGGCTTAACTGTTTTACTAAATGGTTGCTGAAAGTTGTATACAATATTGTATGTACCCACCAACTTGGAATTGTACTGCAACTTTGTATAACAGAATTGTTGAGGAAGAGCTTACAAGTAAGCATTTCACTGTACTGTTTACACGTGCTGTATCCTGTACATGTGACAGTGTACGGTAGTTGCCTCAGTCCCAACTAATCTATCCCAGAGTGATAGATTTCGTCAGTGTGCCTGGAAAGTCATCGAGTGTGATCTATTGCTGATATCACAAATGAGCGCTTAGGAGCAGCGAGGCTGTAGGGAAATCAGACAGAGAACTCCATCATTCACCATGACTTAACGCCAACAGGAGAGACATAATGGTTTGCCACCGGTGCTGTTGTCATGCATTGTGGACTCGCCAGCTGCTGTCATGTTTGTGTTGTTTGGAATTTAAGAAATTTCCCCCTCGGGGATCAATAAAGTATCTATCTATCTATCTATCTATCTATCTATCTATCTATCTATCTATCTATCTATCTATCTATCTATCTATCTATCTATCTATCTATCTATCTATCTATCTATCTATCTATCTATCTATCTATCTATCTATCTATCTATCTATCTATCTATCTAATAGTCTGTGTATTCTTTTGAACTAGTATATTTCTAGTGATTTAGTGTTGATATACCTTGGGATAACAAGAAGCACTCAAGTCTTTATTACTAGGACACAGAGATTAAACACATAAACAGAAAGATTCAGAGACCCAACCTGTTAACACAACCCAACACACTCCCTTCAACTGTCACCAGAGGGAGAGCAGTAACCATCTCTCTGATCCTCCTGCAGTGTCATCACCAACAGCCCCATGGCCACTCCTCCATGGCCACTCCTCCAGATGATACTACCTCCTCAACAGCACCAACTGAATCTACAACTACATTCCACCAACACTTACACACACCTCTCCGGCTCTGAACTTCCACTGAGGGCTATTCCACTTAGAAAATAATGGAGATCTCTACTGTATAGTAAAATAGTGTGATACAATTGCATAATTTGTAATTTAACATTTTTAGTCTGTGGCTCTTTAAAGCACTGAGGGCTAAATGTAGCTGTTTTAAACTGGTTATTCGTGCCGGGTGCCTGTCCAATTAAAGTGAGTCACTGAGGTGTCTGAAAACTTGCGACCACCTCAGACTCTCTTAGGAGGGGGTCAAGGTCCTGTTAGATTGTGCGTATGCATGTGTGGGGTGTGTGTGCATGCATGTCTTTGTAAATGATTTATCTATGTGTAACGAAATGAGCTGTCCTCGTCCCCCTCCACGGTCCTGTGTTGTCTTGGTATTCATGGTCAGGCCAGGGGAAACAGAGTCTTACGCAGAGTTCCTGATTAATTCTGTCAAGTGCATTTTTGCTATCCCTGAACAGTGTCTGGTCAGACAGTAGGACTGTAGAGTCACAGACTCTGTAACACCCACCTTGCTGTAGAAGTCAAACCATAAGCTTATACATGCCTTGATACCTTACATTTTGTTATGTCATTTAACCTTTATTTATCTAGGCAAGTCAGTTAAGAACAAATTATTATTTACAATGACGGCCTGCCACGGCCAAACCTGAACGACGCTGGGCCAATTGTGCGCAGCCCTATGGGACTCCTAATCACTGCCGGTTGTGATACAGTCTAGATTCGAACCAGGTTGTCTGTAGTGACGCCTCTAGCACTGAGATGCAGTGTCTTAGACCACTGAGCCCACTTGGAAGCCCCAGTCCTACTTACTCATCAATGTCTGTCTGGTGTGCAGAAATGTATATAAATAAACATCAAGGAAAAGTGATATGTGCATCACCAATACAGCCCAAAAGCATCCATTAATGGACTATATACAGGGGTAGGCAACTAGATTCAGCAGTAGGCCAATATTCTTCAGATCGAATGATTGGGGGGTGGGCTTTCACACTGGTAGCTTCTGTGAAATCACCAGCTAGGCTTTCACACTGGTAGTTTCAGTGAAATCACCAGCTAGGCTTTCACACTGGTAGCTTCTGTGAAATCACCAGCTAGGCTTTCACACTGGTAGTTTCAGTGAAATCACCAGCTAGGCTATCAACCTGGTAGCTTCTGTGAAATCACCAGCTAGGCTTTCACACTGGTAGCTTCTGTGAAATCACCAGCTAGGCTTTCACACTGGTAGTTTCAGTGGTACTACTCTCACTGATCGGAAAGAAACACGAATGTAACACTGTGTAGCACTGGGCACTTCTCACTGTGCTCTTAGAAATCCCAGCCTCCAGCAGGCCTGCTTCATAGCCTCCAACAGGCCTGGTTCACAGCGTCCAATAGTCCTGGTTCACAGCCTCCAACAGGCCTGGTTCACAGCCTCCAACAGGCATGGTTCACAGCCTCCAACAGGCATGGTTCACAGCCTCCAGAAGCCCTGGTTCACAGCCTCCAACAGGCCTAGTTCACTGCCTTTAGCAGTCCTGGTTCACAGCCTCCAACAGACATGCAGGCCTGGTTCACAGCCTTCACTACACTCTTAGAAAAAAGGGGTTCTTTGGCTGTCCCTATAGGGAAACCTTTTTTGGTTGAATGTAGAACACTTTTTGGTTCCAGGTAGAACCCCATTTGGGTTCCATGTAGAACCCTTTGTAGAAAGGATTCTACCTGGAAACAAAAGGGTTCTACATGCAACCAAAAAAGGGTTATTCAAAGGGTTGTGGACAACCCTTTTAGGTTCTAGATAGCACCTTTGTTTCTAAGAGTGTGAGCCTGGTCCGGAGGGGCCACAGCGGCCCAACTGAACGTCCAGATGCCGCTGAGACACAGAGCAGAGGGAGAGGAGACGAGGTCAAAGGGAACCCGGAAAGAGAGAGGCAGGCCCTGATCACTTCAACAGGAATCCCTTGTGCCTGGCGTATTATACACATGACGGGTTACATGGAGGACTCTGTTCTATTTCATGCTCTCTGTTAAAAGGCTGTCAAACAACTGCCTCTCGTAAAGCTAGCTGTGCAGGTGTGTGACTTGCTGCTCAGATAACGCACACACACACACACTTATCGCAGACTCATACACTTGCAAAACACACAGGCACACATAGACAAAGGAACACACACACACATTTGTGAGTCTCCAACAGTTAGCCCGCTCTATCTTCTCATCCTATATTCCACAGGATATTAGTTATGGAGGGCCCCTGTAATGTAACAGAATAATGCATGCAGAGTTTACTGTGCTGCATCATCATTCTGGAGGAGTTCCTGGAAGGGCTGGCCCCTGTATGCTATAATGACAACAGCATGCAATGCAGTTGTTTCAAAACTTCCCACTGGACACACACTGCACGGGATACAATTTCACATGACTGTATATGAGAGAGCCTGAAGTGCTATGAGGTGGTTTCCATTTCTAGCATTAGGAACTAAGCATTTAGAGTTGTTTTGCATTTGTTCATCAGCAGATATAAACATACTCCCCCTACAGTCTACTTAAGCAATAAGGCACAAGGGGGTGTGGTATATGGCCAATATACCACATCTAAGGGCTGTTCTTATGCAAGACACAACGCTGTCAACCAATCAGCATCCAGGGCTCGAACCACCCAGATTTATGTTTACATTGCCAAAGCCAGTGAAATAGATAATAAACAACAGTGAAATAAACCATAAAATTAACAGCAAACATTACACTCTATGTACTTTCTATTTAGAGCCAGATAGCACTGCATTTTGCTTTGTGCTTGTGCTTGTGTTTCCCAATAAGTAATGTAGTTTTGACTATGTTATAATTAGGTTTATCCTGATTGATTGGATGTTCTGGTCCTGAGGATTCAGTGTGTTAGTAGAACAGGTTTGTGAACTCAGTCCCAGGGCCAGCTGGATGAGGGAACTCTTTTCTTTGCTCAGCTCTTGGCATTGCAGGGCTTGGTAATGATATGAGAGGGGGTTTCACTGTATTTGAGTTTCCAAAAACGTAATTGCATGCAGGGTTTCAATTGGGTGTTTGTCCCATTGGGTGAAACCTTGTTTTGCAAGTGGACCCTACACCTCGCTGCCATAAGGTGCAATTGGTTCAATGACAGATTCAATTAGTTATACGGTAGCTTCTTCTAATCCCTTCAACTTCTCGTTAATTTGGCATTTTTCTCGTTTGCATCAATTTGAACGATGTTGTGTAAGGTCCTGACTGAGGCCAGGTCTGACTCCCTCTAGAGGGAGTGGGATGGCCACAGCCAATTAGAGGCAGCTGTCTTGAGTTGTCTCTAATTGGGGAGTATGTTTAATTGCACTTCACGTCCACCTGGGTGTGGATCATTGTGTGTGTTTGTGTGCCTATGTGTCTGCACTAAACGCCAGTTCACGGTATTACGTTTGTTGTTTCTTCAGTTCAATTATTAAATAAAATATGTTTGCACCGACCTCTCGCTCTGCGCCTCGTTCCCTCAACACCCACCGTGACAGGCGGAGGGTCAGTGCCAGCGCAATTTCATTCCCACACACGGCAAGACCACGGGACACATCGTGATACCTTTATCTTTAAGGGCCCATGCCACAGAATTAGCCAATCCTGCCTGTCCCTTTAAGAGGCTGTGGTGCGCTGCTCGGGTTTAATGTACCTTCTCATGTGAGACCCTGTGCTGTTAAAAGAAACCCTCAAATGTCCCTTCAAGGGACTTGACTGGTGAAAACAGCAGCACTTATGCCTTGAGGGCAATTTTGAGGGCAGCACAGAGGGAAGGAAGGAGGAATACAGCCCCCCCCCCCCCCCCTCTCTCTCTGTTATCCCCCCTCTGAGCAGTATATGGCTCAGTGCTTCTACTCTGCCTGTAGGCTTTAGGTCTCCTCTATGTGTGTTTACCCTCAGTGTGTTAATATGCAGCAAGCATATTTTTTGAATGATGAATATGATGAACTAAATTGATTCAGAGGACATGCGCCTGCGACATTACAAAAACTTTGACCAATTTGGCTCTACTTTAAATGAATACAAACTCTGATTATCAAACGTAGATAATGGTTAGGTAAAATTATGCTTTCACAGTGTCCTGTGGATATGAAGATGATTTGAGCGAAACAAATGTATTAACTGCTTTGTTATTCAACCTTATAAAGGTCCATCAATATTTTGTTTTTATAAAATAAAAATGTCGGGATTAGTTCAAACGGTGAATCTATCTTCCGCCGCAATATTATGACTGGCTTTTTGAAATATCCAAACTGATTTGGAATCTTTTCTCTCTTGAGCGGGGGGGGGATGAAACTCGGCGCCGTCAGTGAAGAACTGCAACTAATCAGAAGGCCTGTCTGAACATAATGCAACCAATCAGAGGACCTGTCTGAACATAACGCAACCAATCAGAGGGCCTGTCTGAACATAATGATGCAAATAATTGTCTCCCCTGGAAGATTACCTATGAAATACTCCCCTCCTGTCCAGAACTTCCTTTCAGTCACTAGAATAGCATAACTATCTTCAAGGACATTCCGTTCCCTTCCGGCTACCCAGATAAAGCACTAAATAAACTTCAGTTAGTGCTAAACACAGCTGATAGAATCCTGACTAGAACCCAAAAATGTGATCATATTACTCCAGTGCTAGCCTCTCTACATTGGCTTCCTGTTAAGGCTAGGGCTGATTTCAAGGTTTTACTGCTAACCTACATAGCATTACACGGGCTTGCTCCTACCTATCTTTTTTGATTTGGTCCTGCCATACATACCTACACGTACGCCACGGTCACAAGACGCAGGCCTCTTTATTGTCCCTCGAATTTCTAAGCAAACAGCTGGAGGCAGGGCTTTCTCCTATAGAGCTTCATTTTTATGGAATGGTCTGCATATCCATGTGAGAGACACACTCGGTCTCGACCTTTAAGTCTTTACTGAAGACTCATCTCTTCAGTAGGTCTTATGATTGAGTGTAGTCTGGCAAAGGGGTGCGAAGGTGAACGGCAAGGCACTGGAGCGACAACCCGCCCTTGCTGTCTCTGTCTGGCCGGCTCCCCTCTCTCCACTGGAATTATCTGCCTCTGACCCTATTACGGGGGCTGAGTCACTGGCTTACTAGTGCTCTTCTATGCCGTCCCTAGGAGTTGTGCGTCACTTGAGTGGGTTGAGTCACAGGTGTGATCTTCCTGTCCGGTTTTGCGCCCCCCTCGGGCTTGTGCGATGGAGGAGATCTTTGTGGGCTATACTCAGCCTTGTATCAAGGTAGTAAGTTGGTAGTCTGTTGATATCCCTCTAGTGGTGTGGGGGCTATGCTTTGGCAAAGTGGGTGGGGTTATACCCCGCCTGGTTGGCCCTGTCCAGGGGCATTGTTGGACGAGGCCACAGTGTCCCCCGACCCACCCCTGTCTCAGTCTCCAGTACCTATGCTGCAATAGTCTGGAGGTGCCAGGAGGTTAGGGTAAAAAAAATCACTGAAGCTAGAGGTTCCTATCTCCCTCACTAACTTTAAGCGTCAGCTGTCAAAGCTGCTTATCGATCACTGCACCTGTATATAGCCCTTCTGTAAATAGCCCACACTACTACCTCATCCCCATATTTATTTTTGTTATTTTCACAAATCTTGCACTCCAGTATCTCTATTTGCACATCATAATTTGCACATCCTTCATTCCTGTGTTAATGATGATAATCTGTAATTTATCTCACCACTATGGTCTATTTATTGTCCTACCTCCTAACCTTACTGCATTTTGCACTACATTTTGCACTCTGTATTTAGATTTTCTATTGTGTTTTTACCATGTTTGTTTACTGTGTAACTCTGTGTTGTTTTTGTCGCACTGCTTTGCTTTGTCTTGGCCAGGTCGCAGTTGCAAATGAGAACTTGTTCTCAACTGACCTACCTGGTTAAATAAAGGTGAAATAAAAAATAAATAAATAAAAAGGGTCAGTCTATTATATCTGGTGTAATTATCCTGTCTTATCTGGTGTCCTGTGTGAATTTAAGTATGCTCTCTCTAATTATGTCTCTCTCCCTCTCTCCCTCCACTCCCGGAGGGCCTGAGCCCTAGGACCATGCCTCAGGACTACCTGGCCTGATGACTCCTGGCTGTCCCCAGTCCACCTGGTCGTGCTGCTGCTCTAGTTTGAACTGTTCTGACCTGCGGCTACGGAACTCTGACCTGTTCACCGGACGTGCTACCTTGTCCCTTACCTGCTGTTTTCAACCTTTGACCCTGACCTCTGCTTCATGTGTGTTTCCTGTATAGAGGCTGGCCAGGGAGGCGGAGCAGCTGCAGACAGATTTTCCTTGGCTGGACGGTATCAAGGTAAAGTTCGAACCCACCTCTCACTCTTTCTATTCTCTCTTTATTTCTCTCGGTCTCTCTCTCTCTCTCTCTCTCTCTCTCTCTCTCTCTCTCTCTTGGTCTCTCTCTCTCTCTCTCTCTCTCTCTCTCTCTCTCTCTCTCTCCTCTCTCTCTCTCTCTCTCTCTCTCTCCTCTCTCTCTCTCTTTCTCTCTCTCTCTCTCCGCACCTGCTTTATAGACCTCTGAATGTTTGGCTATGAAAAGCCAAATGACATTTACTCCTGAGGTACTGACCTGTTGCACCCTCTACAACCACTGATTATTATTTGACCCTGGTCATCTATGAACGTTTGAACATCTTAAAGAACAATCTGGCCTTAAATGGCCATATACTCTTATAATCTCCACCCGGCACAGCCAGAAGAGGACTGGCCACCCCTCAGAGCCTGGTTCCTCTCTAGGTTTCTTCCTAGCTTCCTGCCTTTCTAGGGAGTTATTCCTAGCCACCTTCTACAACTGCATTGCTTGCTGTTTGGGGTTTTAGGCTGGGTTTCTGTATAAGCACTTTGTCACATCTGCAACCCTTTAAGAAGATATGAAACAAGCCCCTTCAGCATGTTTCTATATCTTCAACTCTCTAGCAGTTGCAGTAGCATCCTCTTACCTCCAGGGCTCTCCTCTTGCTAGTGAGCAGCTTGGCGATGTCTCGTGCCACCCTCTCCACCAGGTCCTTGGGATTGTTCCTCTTGATGTCAAACTGACTCTTCTTCTCATTGTAAATCTACAGAGGGAACACAGGAGTCAAAGGTCAGTTCAAAATGTCTGTCAGTTGATGAACTGGGTCATGAGAGCCATTGTTTATTTTGATTGTGGCACTCGCCATTGCTATGCTTTCTATTTTCAACATAGCGCATATTTGGCAGGTAATACCTTATTGAACAATGCACCCTAACCAGCTGAGGTCTGTGGGGTTAAACCAAGCCAGCCACTAAATGCATACACAAGCTAAATATCCAAGATCCCTTAGTGAAAAGTGATGATTCATGTAATAGGGAGAGACAAAGACAGAGGCGTGTGACCAGAAACAGGAACAGGGGCGGAGAAAGCCAACCAGAAAACGGAATCATGACAGATGTTTGCCCACACAGAGAGGTTGTGTACATCCTCATGGGCTCTGGCCAAAAGTAGTGCTGCACTATAGGCTATAGGGATATACTGTAGGAATACATTTCAGACCCAGCCAGAGAAATGCACTTGGGAAGAGTAGCCTCTTCTCCCAGTATCCTCTGTTTCACCTGGCTCAGCAGTCCTCAGAAGAAGATCTGGACATACTGCTGTAGGTGTATGGAAGGAGAAGATCTGGACATACTGCTGTAGGTGTATGGAAGCAAAGGATCTGGACATACTGCTGTAGGTGTATGGAAGCAGAAGATCTGGACATACTGCTCTAGAAGTATGGAAGCAGAAGATCTGGACATACTGTCGTAGGTGGATGGAAGCAGAAGATCTGGACATACCGCTGTAGGTGTATGGAAGCAGAAGATCTGGACATACTGCTGTAGGTGTATGGAAGCAGAAGATCTGGACATACTGCTCTAGAAGTATGGAAGCAGAAGATCTGGACATACTGTCGTAGGTGGATGGAAGCAGAAGATCTGGACATACCGCTGTAGGTGTATGGAAGCAGAAGATCTGGACATACTGCTGTAGGTGTATGGAAGCAGAAGATCTGGACATACTGCTGTAGGTGTATGGAAGCAGAAGATCTGGACATACTGCTGTAGGTGTATGGAAGCAGAAGATCTGGACATACTGCTGTAGGTGTATGGAGGCAGGCTATATTTTTAAAACAGACAGGTGTTTATATTCCCCAGATTTCTCAAGGTGGAAGAAGTCATTAACATAATCGTATTAACCCATAAAACAAGAGGGAAGTTTGCTCCACTCCATTGCCACACTACAAACATTTTTCCAAGTTGATTTAAAAACCATGTCAAATTTGTTTTTAAATCAATATTAATTCTCTAGTCCCTGCCGCTGAATACTTACGTAAATGTGATATTTCCATTTTTTATTTTTATAATAAATGTACTAACATTTATAAAAACCTGTTTTTTCTTTGTCATTATGGGGAATTGTGTGTAAAATGATTTCATCCATTTTAGAATAAGGCTGTAACGTAACAAAATGTGGAAAAAGTCAAGAGGCCTGAATACTTTCCAAATGCACTGTAAACAAAATGACAGATGAAGGTGGACCTGCATCAGTAGCCTTCGCTTTCATTCACCTCTTTTTATGATATATACTGTACATTCATAATAGCTATTAGACTGCAGCTAGCACCCTCTTCTGGACAGTCACATACATATTGGGCATTTTGCACCATGCTTCACTAGACTATTATATCCCTATCTGGATCTATGAGCACAAACCTGTCTGTTTGTGTGCTTGTATTGTACTCCGCCTACAACTCAGTAATAACAGCCCAACACAGACAAATAAAGTGGGATCGTGTTGTACTGTGCTCGCAGCTCTGACAGTTGCT
This sequence comes from Thymallus thymallus, assembly GCA_023634145.1. Classification (NCBI taxonomy): domain Eukaryota; kingdom Metazoa; phylum Chordata; class Actinopteri; order Salmoniformes; family Salmonidae; genus Thymallus; species Thymallus thymallus. Next base: position 8,500,691 of record CM042409.1, read on the forward strand.
AGCACCATGGAGAGAGGGCGATCCAGGTGCCGCATCTCTATGGGTAGCACTCGCAAATGAGCAGTTCTTGGCTGAAGCTCAAATGGCACCCTATTCCCAATGTAGTGCACAACTAGAAGATTCTAGAAGAACCACACGACCGATCTGACTATGGCTAGAGCTCTCTACTAGGCATCCAGTTACACGTAAGCAGCGGTTGGTGGATCACACAGTACACTTGATACCACGAGTAAAAATGCTACATTTAAAATATTCAATTGTCTATGAATTTTCTCAGCTAGATATTTGCATACAGTACTGTGTGCAGTTTTCTTATCATACTGACATGCTCTCAGCGGCATTCATTACATTAAATGTATCCAACCCTGTCATCACTGGTGAATTCTTTTTGGATCTATTCAGAAATGGAAAATTGCATACTGGTGAAATTGGAAGTGTTGGAGGGGCGCATACTGTATGTATGTCATAGCAGTGTCAGAATGTAAAATAATGAAACGTGTGATTTGGACTTACTTCACAGTAAAAATACATGGATATCAGTGATGTGACTGAGTCATGTCTATGATGCCCGGACAGTTTCCTGGGTATGACTGTAATTAACACAGCAAAGGAGGAAACTGGCAGCTGTGGTGGCTCTGAAGTGTGTATAGGGCCAATGGAGCCGGTTGGTCGCAACACTAACACAGGATCTGAAAGAGTTGGCATGCCAATCCAAGCCAATATGCTCTCCCTGGCAGTCATGACAGTGACACACACACACACACATACGTGTGGTGCACTCACACACGGGTGATTAGCTATGATAACTGGTTCCTGTGTGCCAAGCTCAGAGTGTGCGTGTAAACACACAGATGGGGAGAAGGGGGTGGTGACACTCCAGAGAATCACTGTTAAAACAGGGTGGGATGCAAATCCCACAATGACTCTCTATGCTCCATCTTTATCCAATCAGAGAGCCACAGTTCTCTGCTTGTCCAATCACAACTCACCATCTCTCCCCCTCTGTGACTCTACTCCAGCTTCCTGAATAAAAGTTGTCAAAGCGGAAAAATAATCTGAAACACTTCTTCGTTCGCTATCTCAGAAACCGTCAAATTATTCTGCAATCAACACTGTTGAAATAACTCCAAAGAGAAAAACTATAATAAATAAATAAAAAAGGAAAACTCCTGCTTTGTTGAAAAGAGAGTTGTTTGTTGGGGGCTTTCTGCTGTTTGCTCTGGCATTATTGTCCCTACGTCTGTGTCTAAGAGACAGGACTGCTTATTGCTCGGTGAAGTCAGCCACAATAGGAGGCGTCTAGCTGGTGCCTGGCTGAGGGTGACAGAGACAGATGCCACATCATTAAGGAATATTAGAGGGCTCTGCCGAGCAGACCGAGCCAGCATCCACAGGCCCCGGGAACAGTTCAATAAGGGAGAACACAGGCAGGGAGAAATAACGGCATGACACGGCACAAAAGCCCCCAGAAGAGCTCGATTAGACACAACAAACCGGGACCGCCGAGACCGACCGTCAGAGTTCAATAAGACTGAGAGGACAGAACAGAACAGTCAGGGATGGCTGGTACTGGAGGGGCCAGCCTCCAGAGGAGTTTAGTGAGACAGAACAGAACAGTCAGGGACGGCTGGTACTGGAGGGGCCAGCCTCTAGAGGAGTTCAGTGAGACAGAACAGGAGAGTTGACTGCTATGGTGGCTGGCCCTAATGTGTCATTCAGAGTGTTCTGCTTTATAAAACAAACACTGTCACAAAAAACAACTTTCAAGTATGTAAGTGCCCACAAAAAATATAACCAAAAAACATCCATGGTAATATTACATTGGCATACTGCAGGCCTAGCCACTCTGCCACTAAAGTGGAGTCCAACTCAACAGTGATCCAAACCAGAGAGATCAACTACAAAGCTACTGGTTCACTGAGTCAAACAAACTGAGCATGGTACATCACAGGAAACAAAAGCTAAATATTTACACACACTAGCCCTGAGGGAGAGGCTTAGATTAGAGAGAGAGAGAACAAGAGAGAGAGAATGAGTGGGAGAGAGGGAGAGGGAGAGAGATAGAGGGGGGAGAGAGAGAAGGACATAGAGGGAGCGATAGAGGGAGAGAGAGAGAGAGAGAGAGAGACGGAAGGAGAGAGAGAGGGGAGAGAGAGAGAGTGAGGGAGAGAGGAAAAGAGAGAGGGAGAGAGAGAGAGAGAGAGAGAGAGAGAGAGAGAGAGAGAGAGAGAGAGAGAGAGAGAGAGAGAGAGAGAGATAGAGAGAGAGAGAGAGAGAGAGAGAGAGAGCTAGATAGATAACATTATGTGTAACATGATCAGAGGGACTGTCAGCCAGGATAAAGACAGGTTTAAACAAAGTACACAAGTCACACACTCACACGCACACTTACATGTGCACACACACACACACACACACACAGCATTAGGTCACATAGTCAGGCCTTTGCATACACAACACTCTGTCAGATCTACCTAGCGGAACCAAGGACAGGGGCACTGTATCCACCAGTCTGCTTGTCTGTCTTTCTGTCTGCCAGCTGGAACTATGCTGCTACTGAACAACCTCTAACACTACCTGACTGATACTGTACTGATCGTAATGATAGGAGAGCTCCCTGCATACTTGTCTGACTGATACCTGCCAGAGCTCATTCACACTCACATTATGGTACCAGTCTAACTCTTCCGTCATACCCTAGCCTTTATCATAGTCCAGCTGCTAATAAGGATTGACTTTAGAGCAGCCAGCTCCTAACTGGTACTGGCTCTTCTAGAACAGTACAACAGTCTTCCTCCTTCATCCAGATCTCTCTAATATCATCTGACAACCAAGACGCACACAAACATACATACATACATACAGACAGACAGACACAGATCGGTAACTACTCTATGGCTATTCATTCATTGATCTGTAACTACTCTATGGTGATTCATTCATTGATCTGTAACTACTCTATGGCTATTCATTCATTGATCTGTAACTACTCTATAGCTATTCATTCATTGATCTGTAACTACTCTATGGTGATTCATTCATTGATCTGTAACTACTCTATGGCTATTCATTCATTGATCTGTAACTACTCTATGGCTATTCATTCATTGATCTGTAACTACTCTATGGCTATTCATTCATTGATCTGTAACTACTCTATAGCTATTCATTCATTGATCTGTAACTACTCTATGGCTATTCATTCATTGATTTGTAACTACTCTATGGCTATTCATTCATTGATCTGTAACTACTCTATGGCTATTCATTCATTGATCTGTAACTACTCTATAGCTATTCATTCATTGATCTGTAACTACTCTATGGCTATTCATTAATTGATCTGTAACTACTCTATAGCTATTCATTCATTGATCTGTAACTACTCTATGGCTATTCATTCATTGATCTGTAACTACTCTATAGCTATTAATTCATTGATCCCTTCAGCAAAATCAAAAAGTCATAGAGATTAACATACAGTATTCAACTCAACATACTCTCCCACAGAGCGAGAGCTAGTTCGAGAGCGAGAGCGAGAGCGAGAGCAAGAGAGATAGAGAGAGAGAGAGAGAGAGAGAGAGAGAGAGAGAGAGAGAGAGAGAGAGAGAGAGAGAGAGAGAGAGAGAGAGAGAGAGCAGAATATGGAGCAGCAGTCTCCTCCTCTCCTCTCTTCTCCATCCTTTCTCAGGTTATTGGTCATTCAGACAGAGATAAAGTACACTCTTTTTATTAACTTGCTGATGGTGTGGAATAGTTTTTTTTTTCCATCCAGTATATTTTCTCAAATAGACAGCAACAGAATATCCTCTATATTTCCTTCATCCCCCTCTTCCCTCCCGCTCTCTCAGCATCCCACTTTTCATCTTTCTCTCTCGCTTATTCCCTCACCCAAGCCAGCATATAATTGTAAAAGCAGCCCATACACTGTCATGCTAATGGGTCAGCCAGAAGCCACATCCAACACACAGTCATACAAATGTAATCTTCCATCCTATTACATTAGACCACAGTGGCCGCAGCATAGTAAAGCAGACAGGTGTCCTCTAGTGGCTGTGTGTGTGTGTGTGTGTGTGTGTGTGTGTGTGTGTGTGTGTGTGTGTGTGTGTGTGTGTGTGTGTGTGTGTGTGTGTGTGTGTGTGTGTGTGTGTGTGTGTGTGTGTGTGTGTGTGTGTGTGTGTGTGTGTGTGTGTGTGTGTGTGTGTGTGTGTGTGTGTGTGTGAGCGCCCTAGTGTGTATGTATGTGTGTGTGGGTGTGTGTGAGCAGCCTTGTGTGTATGTGTGTGTGCATCCTAGTGTGCGTGTGTTTGTGAGTGTATACATCAGCATGTGCGTGTGTGTGTGTGTGTGTGTGTGTGTGTGTGTGTGTGTGTATCAGGGCTGTGTTAGCCCTGCTGAGGAGGAGACATGGCCCTGGGGGGCTCTCTGCTTGGCGTCTTCTCCACTTCCTCCTCATCTCCCTAATTACTGCTCCACTTCCACACCACTGATGAAGGCTGGCACCTGTCCATTACCCTGACTGAACGCTCACATCACAACGCTGCTGCTATCAACTCTACCAGCCTCGCTCATCACTTGCTTCCTCTATCATTCACTCTGTCCCATCACTCGATTCCTCTCACCCTGTCTCTGTCTCTGTCTGGACTCTCCTCCTGTCTTCACTATCTCATCTGGCCTCCTCCCTGCTTCTCAGACCTACACTCCAGTAGCAGGACGGTCTCCAACAGTATGTTTGATCTCTGAGTTCCCATCCTGAATCTGTCTTGGTAACCTTTTCATTCCCAAAACCCCTGAACAGGTATAAATGTTTTGCTATAATATAGAACTCACTGCAAATGAAAGTAGCTGTAATCCTTAATCTCCATAGTGGGTTCCCCTCTGAAAAAAATGTCAGGATATACAAGATAAGCACTGAGATGAAAGTAAGCAGTTAACAATGGAACAAAAAAATTGATTGTCTGATTTTTGGGGAGCGTGGATTTTTTAGCTAGTGGTAAAACTGTGAGAGTAGATCAGCAGAGCAATGTTATGTAACTGAGCTGGGGGAATAGTGAGGTGTTAGGGGGATTCACAAAACCATAATAATAGCCTTACAGTCCAGGCCCTAAAATACTTAAAAACACATATTACACATTCAAAAGCATATTACAGATGCACATTATGTTAAATTATAGCTGGCTGATTTGTGTCCTTTTAATCCATGAGTAATGACCGTGAATATAGAACCAACAAATGGTTTGTTAATGTAATACATTAATTGTTCAGTGGAGGTCCGACATCATAAGGCTGGCACCCACCTGATTGACAGTTAGTATGGCAGCCATTTTGTGCTGCCACTGCCACACTCAGCCTAAATCTCAGTGTTCACAAAGGAGGGCGAGAGAAGGGACATTTCTGAGACAATTTGTGCAGATTACTTTCCAAATACCCCAGAGTGATCATTTAACCCCCGTGCCTTTCGAAAAGTGACACTGGGATTTTGACTGACTCAGGGACTCCGTTTCACTTCCCATCGGGGAGGGAGAGAGACTAGAGAGAGAGAGAGAGCGAGAGCGAGAGAGCGAGAGAGAGAGAGAGCGCTACAGTATAATGTCCTGCAGGCTTGCCCTTGGTTGTACCTCGGCTCGGTCCCCCTCCTCCCCTCCCCCAGACTGCAGTGTGTGGCTGTCTGCTGGGGCCGATAGAGAGCAGTAAGTCATTACACACAGAGCTAGGCCTAATTACACCACAATGGCTCCCCGTGTAACCTGCCAACAGGGTCACTGCTCTTAAAAGTGATGGCATTACGGGACCAGCCACACAGACCAGGCACAGGAGATAAGGCGTTTTAACACGCCATGCTAATGTGTGTACTGCTATAGTATATGTACAGACTACGTTCCTTTTCCTGTCTAAGGGGCAGTAGAGATAAGCTATGGACAGAGATTTCTACCACTACCAAACCCTGGTTCTCTAGCCGCCCCCCTGCCTGAGTGACACTGTAAACTGGACATGTTCACACTGAGATGAGATAATATCTCCATATTGAACATGGGGCCACTTTTACACCTCCCCAGTCAGTCCCCCTTCAAACGCACTGTTTCCATGGAAACTTGGCACTTAATGACCGATAACAGAAAACAACTTGAAAAAGAGAGAGAGAGAGAGTCAGAGAGAGAGTAGAGAGAGAGCAATAGAACGAGAGTTAGAGAGAGAGTAGAGAGAGAGAGCGATATAACGTGAGTCAGAGAGAGAGTAGAGAGAGAGAGAAAACGAAAGTAAGAGAGAGAGTAGAGAGAGAGAACATGAGTCAGAGAGAGAGAGAGAGAGCGATAGAACGAGAGTCAGAGAGAGAGTCAGAGAGAGAGAGAGAGAGAGAGAGAGAGAGAGAGAGAGAGAGAGAGAGAGAGAGAGAGAGAGAGAGAGAGAGAGAGAGAGAGAGAGAGAGAGAGAGAGAGATAGATAGATAGATAGATAGATAGATAGATAGATAGATAGATAGATAGATAGATAGATAGATAGATAGATAGATAGATAGATAGATAGATAGATAGATAGATAGATAGATAGATAGATAGATAGATAGATAGATAGATAGATAGATAGATAGATAGATAGATAGTCAGAGAAAGGTTAGAGCGAGAGAATGGGAGTCAGATAGAGTAGAGAGAGAGAGAACGAGAGTCAGAGAGAACTAGAGTCAGAGAGAGAGTGGAGAGAGAGAGAGAGAGAGAGAGAGAGAGAGAGAGAGAGAGAGAGAGAGAGAGAGAGAGAGAGAGAGACAGAGGGAGATCCTGCGGAACAAAGGAAGCAATTTAGTATCGGAGGACAGCGTGAAGCCTGATTATGTCGTCAGTGTAAATTATCATTAATTTCCCTCTGTCCAGCTGGGCCAGATCAATGCTGCCTACATACTCAGTGTTGTGAAAATAGAAAGAGGATTTAACTACTTCACTGAGCACCTCTGCAACAACCACCATGTTGCTATACTCTGTCGGAGTATAGCCACCATCAATACTTCCTTTTTCATTAAGGTCAATTTGCTGTGCTCCAATCGAAATTGTGAAACAGCATGCAATAACACAACCATCAACAATAATCAACATGTGTGGTTGATACGTTTCCAGTTCCATTTTAGTAAACAACGCAGTCAACAGGATGTGTTGCTGTGGGTTGTGGAACATTATTTCTCCAATGGTCCCTGGCCATCCTTTCCAATCCACACCTAGAGTCCAGGCTATGGATCAGTCACATGGAAGTAAATAAACAAACCTAATGATTATTGTACAGATGACCTGAGTGAAGCAGCTGCTCACTGCACCCCCAGAGTTCCTCCAACCCAGAGTACTGACACCTCCCATTCAAGTTCAGTGAATAGAGGAGGATGCTGTGTAATTGTATGGGTGAAGGGACGGCCAGTTTCCACATAGCTGGGCCCAATCACTCCCACCAGGACCCAACTGGCTGTTTAGCCACTGAAAGCCTACAATTTGATTCCTCTTAACTCTCTGATAATTTACAACAGCAACCAATTACACATCCATTAAATCTGTGAATACAAAGGCTGGTAAGAAACATAGATGCTCAACAGATAAGGTTCATAAGTGAAAACATCACAGAACTATATGACTCAAAACAACAACACGCCTCAATGGTTACTCCCTAAAACTCAAAGAGAGGTGCATTCAGAATGTTCAGACCCCTTGACTTTTTCAAAATGTTCTTACGTTACAACCTAAAATGTATTAAATTGTTTTCTCATCAATCTACACACCATACCCCATAAAGACAAAGCAAAAACTGATTTTTAAATTTTTGCAAATGTATTTATAAAAAATGAAATATCACATTTACATAAGTATTCAGACCCTTTACTCAGCACGTTGTTGAAGCATCTTTGGCAGCGATTACAGCCTTGAATCTTCTTGGGTATCACACTACAAGCTTGGATGGGGAGGGTTGCTGCACAGCTATTTTCAGGTCTCTCCAGAGATGTTCGACCGGGTTCAAGTCTGGGCTCTGGCTGGGCCACTCAAGGACATTCAGAGACTGGTCCCGAAGTCACTCCTGCGTTGTCTTGGCTGTGTGCTTAGGTTCGTTGTCCTGTTGGAAGGTGAACCTTCGGCCCCAGTATGAGGTCCTGAGTGCTCTGGAGCAGGTTTTCATCAAGGATCTCTCTGTACAGTACTTTGCTCCGTTCATCTTTCCCTCAATCCTTACTAGTCTCCCAGTCCCTTCCGCTGAAAAACATCTCCACAGAATGATGCTGCCACAACCATGCTTCACCGCAGTGATGGTGCCAGGTTTCCTCCAGACGTGACGTTTGGCATTCAGGCCATTAGTTCAATCTTTGTTTCATTAGACCAGAGAATCAAGCGGGCTGTAATGTGGCTTTTACTGAGGAGGGGCTTCCATCTGGCTACTCTACCATAAAGGCCTGATTGGTGGAGTGCTACAGAGATGGTTGACCTTCTGGAAGGTTCTCCCATCTCCACAGAGGAACTCTAGAGCTCTGTCAGAGTGACCATCGGGTTCTTGGTCACCTCCCTGACCAAGGCCCTTCTCCCCCGATTGCTCAGTTTGGCTGTGAGGACAACTCTAGGAAGAGTCTTGGTGGTTCCAAACTTCTTCCATTTAAGCTTCAATGCTGCAGAAATGTTTTGGTACCCTTCCCCAGATCTGTGCCTCAACACAATCCTGTCTCGGAGCTCTACAAACAATTCCTTCGACCTCATGGCTTGATTTTTGCTCTGACATGCACTGTCAACTGTGGAACCTTATATAGACAGGTGTGTGCCTTTCCAAATCACGTCCAATCAATTGAATTTACCACAGGTGGACTCCAATCAAGTTGTGGAAACATCTCAAGGATGATCAAAGGAAACAGGATGCACCTGAGCTCAATTTCGAGTCTCATAGCAAAGGATCTGAATACTTATGTAAATAAGGTATTTCTGTTTTTTATTTTTAATACATTTGCAAAAATGTCTAATGTCTTTTGCTTTGTCTTTATGGGGTATTGTGTGTACATTGCTGTTTTTTTTATTTATTTTAGAATGTGGAAAAAGTTAAGGGGTCTGAATACTTTTCGAAGGCACTGTAGCGGCCTGGTGGCTTCTGGCCCCAACAATTGGACTGAGGACTGTGTGTGGACACCGACATCCATAAAGAAAACAGGACATTTAAAGGAAGTTCGATTTCTATAATAAGAAATAAAAACATACAATTAAAATAAAATCTGTGACGTGGATTTACATTGTTAGTGGCCCACATTCAATTAATGAATCATCCACATGAGTGAAAGCATCATGTATGTAAGGATCTATGTTCAGAGAGGTCTTTGGAAACCTTTTCTTAGTGTCCAGAGACCTCTCTGGATAACTCTATGTTCAGTTTGGGATTGGTCCCCAATTAGAGGCAGCTGCGCCGCATTGCCTCTAATTGGGGAGCCTATTTAAGTTCAGTTATTTCCACCTGTGTTGTGGGTTTTTGTTCTTTTTGTGCACGCATGTTCATGGTCGCTGTCTCTCCTTTTGTTGGTTTGGGGATCTTTACTTAATAAAAGTTAATGTTTTTGCACCATAGCTCTGCACCTCGGGTCCTGTCTAACCGCAACCGTGACAATGTAAAGAAAGTGTCTGTCATGATATCTGGTGCCCACAGCCTCATGGTAATAAGGCAACTTGTTAAGAGAATTGAACTGAGGGTGATATTATTCCAGGCTTTCAGACGCTTTTGTTAGTCTGACAATCCTTAAGGCTGACTAAAAACCTCTAATTTGAGGGGAAATATCGCCAGCCATATTCTATGAATGGAAAATTCTCTGAGTTTAGTAGAGAGACAGACGGGTTGGAAGAACAGGACATTTAAGAAAAGCCAAAAGAGAGGACCTCAATACAAAAATAGTGTGAATTAAATGAAGACAACGTTAAAAAGAAAGGCCTGTCAATAAGAATTTGTACAACTTCTCTTTGATGGTGTAACAATCAATGTCTTTAACCACAGCTGCTCTTTGAAAAGCTCCACAAACACGCCGCTAAACTGGGGATCAATGGTGGGACTACGTTATCACAGGACACACACATACACTGGAGCTGAATAGCTGCTCTCCGCTCATAAAAACACAAAAAAAAAAACTGTGAAGTACTTTTCCCTGTAACCACACACACGCAGCATAAGGACAGAATGATGGTCAGTTGGTAAATTTCCATGGGGGAATGTGTGAAGAAATACTGTTTGTTACATCAGATGTGTGTGTGTGTGTGTGTGTGTGTGTGTGTGTGTGTGTGTGTGTGTGTGTGTGTGTGTGTGTGTGTGTGTGTGTGTGTGTACACAACGGCAGTAAAACATGATCCTCTTATAGCCTACAAAGTTTCTGCTTTAGTGCACAATCTCCTAACGCTACAAAGGCAGACATTTCATAAAATACTAATTCTCCAAGCTATACTGTAAGTTTCAATTTCCACTGTACTGAGCCCGTCTCACAAGGTCCGTGTGTCTGAGAGAGAAAGAGAAATGAACACATGAATACTACTACACAACTGGAATTTATTTTACTGTTCAAAGTATTGTTACCCTATAAATATTTTTGGGGGAGATCCAGCATCAAGCAACTGTTGCACTTCTATTTACATAGAATAACATGATTATAAAAGCATTCAAAAGCGCCAGTCATCTTAAAAAAAAGGGACCACTGACTAAAGTACAATGACTAACCAGCAACTGCCGTGAAGAACACAGAATTCATTATAGCCTGAGATGGCAGT